>JAOQMS010000005.1:4513685-4573389 GCA_027563885.1 Erythroxylum longipes
GGATCGGTTTCGGAAACGGTTCGAGGGATGCATCAAGATAAAGATCAAGCTTCGGAATAAGGTACGAATTAAATTTCGCTTTATTATGATTCGTATTAATCATTTTATAGAATTAAATAGATCTTAGTTTTCGAAAAATCAAAAGTCACGAAAAAGTTTCGTGATTATTCCGCTGCTGTTCGGATCAGATCCCAACCCGATTTTCCAACACACAATGGTGATAGATGCATGAAGAACTGAACTAGAAGTACAATATCTGAAGGATGTTAAAGCAAAAATTATCTTTTCGAAACAACTGATTGCTCAATCTTGGAAATTATTCTTTGCAAGTGGGATTCTATGAAGAAGAAGTACCAAGGTTCTGTAATGACAAAGAGGCGGCAGCTTCAAGCACTTCTTTCGAAGTTCGAAATACTAAAAATGAAATCAGTATAATCTGTCACAAATTATTTTTCATAGACGATGGCAATCGCTAACAAGTTATAGATCTGTAATGACAAGATAGAGGATGTAACTATAGTTACAAAGATTCTTTGGTCCATGATACTAAATTTTAATTTTGTTGTTTGCTCTATCAAGGAGTCTAATGACGTTGAGGAACTTTCGTTCGATGAACTACAAAGTTCCTTGTTGGTTCATAAACAAAAAATTAACGAGCAAGAGAAAGAAGAGTAAGCATTAAAGCCTCAACATAAAATCACTTGACATCGAAAAATGATAGAGGATGAGGCAGAGGCGGAGGCAAAGTTAGAGGAAGCAACGATCATGGCAACCAACAACAAAACTACCAACACCTAAAGAATCAATTTCAAGGAAAAGGAAGAGAAAAAAGAGGCCATCACTCAATAACTTAAAGACTAAAGTTAACAGATAAATCCAATGTTGAATGCTACCATTTTCATAGGTATGACCATTATTAGTTAGAATTTCAAATTAATTTGAATAGGCAAAATGTAGAAAGAATTAACTTTGCAGAAAGACAAGAAGAGTTGTCTCTTTTGATGGTGTTTACTATGAATGAAGAAACTCAACAAAATATGTGGTATTTGGATGCTTGCTACAGTAATCATATGTATGGAGATAAGAAGACATTATCTAATCTAGACAAATCTTTTCATAACACTGTCAAGCTTGGTGACAACTCTATAGTATCTGTTATGGGAAAAGGAAGTGTCACTCTCTAAACCACGGAAAACTCCAACCATACTATCTCTAACATTCTTTTTGTTAGATTTAAAGACTAACTTGCTTAGTGTGTGTCAGTTGTAAGAAAAAAGGTACCAGATCTTTATCAAAGATGGAGTATTTCAAATCCAAGATACAAAGTTGGGTTTAATTGCTCAAGTTAACATAACTATTAATTGTATGTTCCTGTATATCTCCACACAACCACTCATTTATGCTTCTCAGCAAAATTGAAGGATGTGGCATGTCTATGGCATTTTTGCTATGGTCACGTGAATTTTGATGAGTTGAAGACTTTATAGTAGAAAAATGTGGTAATTGGTCTTCTTCAAATTACTACTTTATCTTAAGTTTGTGAAAATTGTGTTGTTAGCAAACAATACCGTAATCAATTTCCACAAGGCAAAAAACGCGTTAGATTTAGTGCATTATGACCTTTGTGGCCCCATAAATCCAACTTCCAATGGAGTTAAAAGATATATAATTACCTTCGTTGATGACTTTAGTTGAAAAACTCAGGTATATTTTTTGCAAGAAAAACCTAAAGCTTTTGTTGCTTTCAAAAACTATCAAGTATTAAGAAAGAAATAGGTAGCCTGATTAAAGTAGTTCTTTGTACAGACCACGCTGGAGAATGTATCTCACAAGAATTTGCAAAGTTTTGTGAGAACCATAGAATCAAAAAGCAATTTATGTCAGCTTACACACCTCAACAAAATGGAGTTTGTGAGTGAAAAAATCACATTATTTTAAATATGATGTGAAGCCTTTTGACAAGAAGTTGCACTCCAAAAACTTTTTAGCTTAAAGTAGTTAATTGGACCTTTCATATTTTAAATAGAAGTCCCATGCTTGCTGTTCAAAATATGACACCAGAATAAGCATAGAGCAGAAGGAAAATGATGGTAGATCATTTCAAAATTTTTGAGTATGTTGCTTATGCCCATATTCTAGTCTATAAAAGGACAAAACTATATGACAAATGAGAGAAATGTATTTTTCTTGTTATTAGTGATCAATCAAAAGCTTATAAACTTTACAATCTTATCACTAAGAAAATTATTATCAGTTGTGATGTACTTTTTGATGAAGAAAATTTTTGGCCATAGAACAATAATGTTGTTAAATAATAAATACCTGTCAACTTTAATGGAGTTAACGAAGAGGAGAGGTAGCATCCAGTAGAAAATGATCAAGAAGTTCCACCAGATGATCCATCAGATGTTCCAAACATGGCAACAACAGTAGAAAATGAAGAACGACCTCAATATATTGTAAGAAGATTTGAATGGATGGCTGATTATGAGGTAATTGTAATTGACCAATCTGAGGACCCATTTACACATTTTGATCTATTTTTTGATTGTGATCCTACAACTTTCAAAGAGGCTATCAAAGAATTAGAATGAAGAAAGGAGATGGATGAAGAAATTGCAGCCATTGAAAGTAGCAACACTTGGGAATTGATTGATCTCGAAGATAGAGGGAAATTTCTCATTGTTTGCCTACATACGGATGATCTTATTTTTACTGAAAATGATAATACCATGTTTGAAAATTTTAAAGAATTTATGATGGTTGAATTTGATATTATCTTATATTAGAAAGATGCATTATTTTTGGGTATTAAAGTGGTGCATTCAGTAGCTAAAATTTTTATTTCTCAAAGGAAACATGTACAAGAAATTTTGGATAGGTTTCAAATGAAAATTTGCAATTGTTTTAGGAAGCCTACTATCTCAAGCTTTTTCGAAATCTTGAAGGAAGGATGATTGACAACAAGCTTTACAAGCAAATTACAAGGAGTTTAATGTATTTAAACGCTACAAGACCTGACATAATGCATACTATAAGTCTCATAAGTAGATTCATAAAGTGTCCAAAGGAGATTCATCTCTTAGCTGCAAAAAGATTCTTTTAATACTTGTAAGGGACTACTAATTATAAGTTATTCTACAAGAAAGGTGAAAAGTTAAGATTTATTTGGCTTATAAAAAGTGATTATGCCATAGATCGAGATGATAGAAAATGCATTTCAAGACATGTTTTCATGCTTCTTTCGAGATCTATTTCATTGTCTTCAAAATAGTAAGAGATTGTCACGTTATTAACAACCTAAGCAGAATTTGTAGATATAATAGCTTATGCATGCCGAGCAATTTGGATAAGGAAAATACTTGAAGAGTTACTTTTCAAGCAAAAGGGAGCTACTACAATTTACTGTGACAATAATTCTGGCATCAAACTCTTTACAAATCCTATTCTACATGGAAGAAGCAAGCACACAAATGTGAAGTTTCAATTTCTAAAGGACCTCAAAAGTGATGGAATCATTGATCTTTTCTACTGCAAGAGTGAAGATCATATTGACATAATGACTAAGCCACTAAAATTTCCTAAGTTTCAGAAGCTAAGGAAGCTACTTAAAGTTTGTGCACTTGATAAGTCTTATTAACTGAATGTTTGAAAACTTTTAGATTAAGGGAGGGATTGCTGAAAATATTTGTTTCACCTCTTAGTTGTCCATGTCAATAATAGTTTTTCTAGTGGTTTAAATTTGCTTTGTTTTACTCTTTAGGAGAATACATAGCTTTAAGTGGCTTTATTGAAGTTTATTGCACTTTATTTTGAGTTAGTGGTTGCACTCCCTAGTTTCAAGCATTTATGTGTTGGGTTTAGCTCTATAAATAAGGTAGCTTCTTATTTTGAAAGTATGTTAATGGCATCATAGTAATAAAAGTTCAATTTTTTATTTCCCTAGTATGTCTTTCTTTCTCTATATATTTATCATTTTGATGCATGTGTTTTACACTAAAAGTATTTTTAAAATTATAACATTAATTGTATTTTAATGTGCTTTCATTATTAGATTGAGTCTGTCTCACTTAAGATAGAATTGGATTGAGTTTTATAAACTATATAAGCAACATAATATCCAAGTAATAGTAGTATCAGTAGTGGTGTTAAAACACCGAATTTGAGGTCTCTTTTTTGACAAGTTATGTGAATTTTGAGTTGAAGAAAACTTAGAATATGACTGATGATGACTTAAGAAATAATAGAAGCAGAAGAAGAAAATGATGTAACTTTATAATTCTTATTATATCGATTTAACTAATATGACAAAAAAAGATAATTCTAATTATATAACATTGAATTCTTGTCATTTATATTAACTATAAGTCTCCCTTAAATTAAAAAAATGCAAACTATTACTTGATTTTTAGTATCTTTTGTAAGCATCTTTAATTTCTTTCCATCCATATTTTGTACATTTACATCTTATAATACAGTAAAATAATATCTCTTTCTACGTTTGATATTTAAAAGTGTTTTTTATTCTCTAAAGCATAAGAATGATTTACTTAAGCTAATGGGACCTTTATTATCTTCATCAACAATTAAGGGGGCGGTTGGTTCGTATAGGAGAATGATAATCGGAATAGGAATGAATATAGTAAGGAATGAGAATGGATATTATCATTATAATTATGATGTTTGGTTAGGAGGAATGAATGATTATCATTACCATTGATAGTTGTTGGTTTGTAAAAAATGTTGAGAAATAAAAACTTATTACATTTTAACTAATTAACTAATTATATTTTAATTAATTAATTAGTTACAATATAATTAATTAAAATTAATTACAATATTTAATTACAATATTTATATTAAATATTGTAATTAATTTTAATTAATTATATTATAACTAATTAATTAATAATATTTAAATTAATAATATTGTAATTTATTATATTTTAATTAATTATTAATTAATTATATTATAATTAATCAATTAATTATAATATTTTAATTAATTAATTATATTTTAATTAATTACAATGTAATTAATTAATAATTATATTTTAATTAATTATATAGTAGTTAATTAATTAATTACAATATTTTAATTAATAAATGAAATATATTTTAATTGATTATATTTTAATTAATTAATTAATTATATTTTAATTAATTAATTAATTATAATATTTTAATTAATGAATGAATTATATTTTGATTAATTATATTGTAATTAATTAGTTATACTTTAATTAATTAATTGTATTTAATTAATTAGTATTAAAAATATTTTTAAAAAAAGAACTATTAAATTATTCATAATGAGACATTTTACAAAACAATGATACCCATTCCTCCAGATTATGAGAGGTATGAAGTATTACTCAAAAATGGGTAATCAAAGTAATAACTTTATAATCATACTCCCTTACCAAACTCAATCTTTCATTCTATATTCATTCCTCTTTTTTCATTCCCACTAAGCAAGCACATCCTAAATTAAACAAATCTATAGGAATATTTATCTACATTGTTAATTTTTTTTTGTTTTTCATCAATTTTGCTTAAGTTGTCTGAGACTCTCTTAAATTGTATATACGTTTTATTTTAAGCACCTTGTTTTTTTCTTTACTGTTTAATTAATCTTTATTAACATTATCTTTCTGTTAAACTTAACTTTCACATTTTTAATTATATTATAATTAAATTACTAATATTATTAAAAATAAATTTATTAATAATATATATTTTATTATCATTAAAATAATGAATTAAAATTTCACTTAAACCAACAATCTAATTTGAAATATGTGATTAACATGAACTTACGAATTTATCAAGAATTAATTGATAGAGGAGAACTTACTTTTAAAAGTTGCGTATACTTATTACAAAGTAAATATGCGCGCTCATTACTTAACTATTTGAGCTTATGAAGATGTTTTTGATTTTACTTACCTTGAAAATTCTCCTGGACAGTTTCGTTATTTTCTTCAAGAGGATCTTATATGTGTCATTTTCTTCAAGAGGATCTTATATGTGTTGCTAGATATGTTAATGGGTCAGGCCAAGAACAGCCCGGCCCAACCCAACCTCTCCCATGATAACTCCGGCTGGCTTGACCCACCCATATATATATATATATTTAAAAACGTTTAAAATGGCGTCGTTTTAAAAAAATAAACGGGCCACGAGTATGTGTGGGCTGACCATGGTTAGCTTGCAATTCGACTCGAGCGAACCATAATCAACCTATGACCTGTTTAATCCAGACCAAAAATAAGCTGAGCAGGGCAGAAATTACCTTTCTTAAATGTTGCTCGGCCTAAAGTTGTCTCTGTTTGCGTCTAATAATCTTTGGTTGCTCTCTTGTAAAAAAAAAAAGAAAGAACTAAGCAGATGATTATTAGTATTTCATAGCCACAATTAGATACCCAATAACGTACTTTAACCAATCGCACTCGCACGCCGACGGTTGATTCAATCTTCACTGATGCTTACACATGTCAATTCCTGGTACGAACTTCCCAATTCAGTGTCACAGTCAAGTGTGTTTATTGACTACTGTTGTCCGAAAATATTCAATATACATATATATAAATGCCTTTATATTTATTTTTTCATTTTTCGTGGTCTTTTTCTTTTCTCTGCTTCTCCGTTTCTTTTGTTTTCTCGGGAAACAAGCAGACTTGGAGAAAACAAGAAAGGAAAATGCAACACCCGAGACTTAAACAGCAGCAGCAGCAGCAAGCTCTGATGCAACAAGCTCTACTTCAACAACAGTCTCTTTACCATCCTGGTCTTCTCGCTGCTCCTCAGGTTTGTTTGTTCTCCGTTTCTCTCGCTCTCTGTGATTTTCAAGTTGTTGATTTCAGTGATTGCGATTTCCTTATCCTAAAATCTTGGGTTTTAAGTTTTGTAAATGGGTGCGTTATAGTGTCTTTGTTTTTATTTCTGTTTTTTGGGATTTTGATAGTCTAGGGTTTGGATTTCCCTCCCTTTCTAACTGTCCTTTTGAGTTTGCCTGTCGATGTGCTTTCTCTGTTACATTTGAGGGTTAACCAGTTATTAGTACTGGTACGTAAGGGTTTTGAGTTATTATTTGTTCATTTTGGGCTTTTACGGGTTTTTAGGAACAAATGAGAAGCATGGTTTTTTAGTGTGATACGGGTTGTTGTGTACTTTGGCGCCTTTAAATTCATTTCATTTTGAGTTGCTTGTGGGTTCTTATTCTGTTTCAATTCTTGCTTTAGTTTGACTTGGTAATGCCCATTTGAAGTTCCACGGAATCTAAGCTATATTATTTACTTCTTTCCAGCTTGTCTGGAAGTTTCGACTTCTACGACTTTTTTTTTTTTAATTGGTACGTATTTTCCAATTTGACATGCGTGGATAACAGTTTCAACGTGTTGCGCTGCTCAAAAGCTGCATTCTATAAATTTACATAGTTGTCAATGTACATTTCTCAATATGTAGTTGCGATGCCCATGATTTTGTTGTTTGATTACATGAAAAGGATTGCCATACTGGTTTTATTCACGTGTCGTCCTGAGAAGCTAAAAAACTTGGAGCACTTCATACTGAGGAATTTAAAGCCATTTTCTAGCTTTCTTTAATTGCTGCGGAGATGGTGACAGAGGAAGCATCATCCAAATTATTGTTACTTTGATGTGATCAATACATTATTGATGCTAAACTTAGAACCAGAATTGGAGCAGGATTAATGATCTTTGGTGTCTGTATTCTATTACTCAAATCTTTTTATTTTCTTGAAGAGGCATATTGTTTTCTAGTGGTTGCATTCACCTGATTTGTGTCAAAATTGTGGTATCAGTTTGCATTTTGTTGTCTTTTCTCTATCGTGGTTGTATGTGAAACAACCTGTTTCACGTTAAGTACTTTGGATTAGGCAGTACAGATAGGGCTTTTTCTTAGTTAGTCTTTTTCTTTCCTTTCGATTTTTTTTTTTTTTACATCTTGATTTTGCAGATTGAACCAATTCCCAGTGGAAATCTGCCTCCTGGTTTTGATCCAAGTACTTGCCGCAGTGTGTGAGTCTTTGTCTTAGACATTCCCTTCTTATTTTTCATATTTTCTTTTCTTGTGTTTTCTGTCCACACGTTCTTTTGTTGCTTCCAGTGTCTTTTAATTTTTGCATAAAGAGACCAATTTGTTTTCTTGTAAACTAAATCACTTACCAATTGTTGTTTTCATTTATGGTGTTAGTAACTATTTATTTGTTGGTTATAATCATACTAGGATGACTGCGTGTGTGATATTACTTGATTTTGATAGTTGATAACGAGTTTACTTTATAGGTTCATTTATTTTGTTTTCTTTTCTTAAATTTCTAGTTTCTTTATTTTTGAACAAATGCAGATATGTAGGAAACATCCATACACAAGTAACTGAACCACTTCTCCAAGAGGTTTTTGCAAGTACTGGTCCTGTTGAAGGGTGCAAGCTAATCAGGAAGGAAAAGGTAATGAATGAATGCTTTCATTGATCTGACAACTCCACAGACATTTTCTGTTACAAGGACTAAACAGAAGCATATCAATTGAATTAAAGGAAGGCAAAATCTAACTTAGAAATATCTTATATAGTGTAAGAATAAGACCATATTTGGGATAGTGTATAACATTTGAGTGAGCTATGCTTCTTAGTTTTCCATTAAGCGTTAACATGTTTGTATGTTATTTTGTTATTGTTGACTTAACCTTTATGTTTGTTTATGCAGTCGTCATATGGATTCATTCACTACTTTGATCGCAGATCAGCTGCTCTTGCAATATTGTCTCTTAATGGAAGGCATCTGTATGTAGCTTGCCTTATATGATTCCCCTCCTTTTTGTTTTTACCCACTTTATTGATCTGGGAATGTCTTTGCCTCACTTTGTGTTATGGTGTGTAGATTTGGGCAGCCTATCAAAGTAAATTGGGCATATACTAGTGGTCAGAGGGAAGATACATCTGGTTTGTTACTGTTTTTGTTTAACATTTTGATCGAACAAATACTTGTTTAGTCATTTGAATTCCTACTTAATTGATCGTTTTGAGATGCAGGTCATTACAACATTTTTGTTGGGGATCTAAGCCCTGAGGTTACAGATGCAATGCTGTTTGCCTGCTTTTCAGTTTATCCTAGTTGTTCGTGAGTTCCTCCTCTCATTTCTATTGTGTGCCTTTACAAAAAATTTCTGTTTTCCAATATGCAAAATCATAGAAATTTGGCAGAAGAAATTTAGGTTCATTATTTGTCTTAATGATCTAATCAATTGGCCTAATACCTGTCTGGCTGTGTGCTGGTTTCAGTGATGCAAGGGTCATGTGGGATCAGAAGACTGGACGTTCAAGAGGATTTGGATTTGTGTCCTTCCGAAATCAACAGGTATTTTTTATTTTGAGTTACATATTCCACGTCTTTACTTTTTAGTTTTGTTTCATGGTTTGACATACTTGTTCCTGTTCAGGATGCCCAAAGTGCAATAAATGACTTAACAGGTATGTACGATGAGACTAGAACATTTCCTTATCTAGAGAGGTCTCAAACCAATATTAGTGGTTGTTCAGATTATAGCATTTTCTGGGTGGGAATGTGTGAAAGCACGGTAATTCTGAGCACCCCACCCCTTCCAAAGAATGTTGCATAGAAAAAAACATGAAAATACAAAATTATAATCGGACTTATAATTTTTTCAAAGCTGCAATACCCGGCTATAATGTGAATTCTTTTCATTTGTCATAGGGAAGTGGCTTGGAAGTAGACAGATTCGTTGTAATTGGGCGACCAAAGGTGCTGGTGCTAATGAGGACAAGCAAAGCTCTGATGCCAAAAGTGTTGTGGAACTAACTAATGGCACCTCAGGTCAGTTGTATAGGATCTGAAATCATGAGAATTAACTTTAGGAGGTTGATACGGTTGTCTGAACCTCCATTATTTTTTTATAAATTGTGGGAGTATGTTAGCTCAGCTGCTTAAAGCCATATCATTGAGCTGGAGAGATTGATTTGTTTTTGAATTTTCTTGTTTGAAGTTTAAAGGTGTTTGATCTTATTTGCTGATTTCAAGGCAGACAATTGCTGGAGCAAGTAGTTTTACTTTCTTTGTGTTTCCTATGCAGAAGATGGCAAAGAGACATCAAACAATGAGGCTCCTGAAAACAATCCTCAATATACTACTGTTTATGTGGGCAATCTTTCTCCAGAGGCAAGAGACTTTTCTTCTCATTCACTATTTCTGGGCTATTAATCATGTGCTCATCTTTGAATGATATCTTTTCCATGTAAATGCATGAAGTTCGTCTGATGTTCTTGAACAATTCTACTTGCATGAAATCTTTAATTAACTTATTTTTCATTCTGACAGGTAACTCAGCTTGATCTTCATCGCCATTTCCATTCACTAGGTGCTGGTGTGATTGAGGAGGTCCGAGTGCAGCGAGATAAAGGATTTGGTTTTGTAAGGTACAGTACTCACTCGGAGGCAGCTCTTGCTATTCAGATGGGGAATGCCCAATCACTTCTATGTGGAAAGCAAATAAAGGTATGGGAATGGTGTGGACCATCCCAATGCATCTATACGGAATACTTTTGTGACTGAGTGGGCTATTAATGATGAATCATCGACTAATCATCCTTTTCTGGGACTGAAGATTGACTTAAATTTCTGTTCTACTGTGTTTGTAGTGTTCTTGGGGTAGCAAGCCTACGCCTCCAGGGACAAGTTCAAACCCGCTTCCTCCCCCTGCAGCAGTCCCCTTGCCAGGCATCTCAGCGACAGACATCTTGGCGTACGAGCGGCAACTAGCAATGAGCAAGATGGGTGGTGTTCATGCCTTGATGCATCCACAGGGGCAACATCCTCTTAAACAGGCATCAATGGGAATGGGTGCTGCCGGAGCTAGCCAGGCGATATACGATGGTGGATTCCAAAGTGTTGCCGCGGCCCAGCAGTTGTTGTACTATCAGTGAGACGATTCTGTATTTCTCTTTAATCTATATTTGAGCGTTTCATCTGAGTTCTAAACTTGTAGTAAGTTTTTCTGTGCACTATCTAGTGGTGAGGTTGTTCTTGTTACCCTTGGATTGAAATCATGTGCTTGGCCATCTGTATGGATGTATAAGGTACCTATTACATGCTTTTCTGTTTTCTACCATGTAGAGGTGAGTGGGTGTTATCTGTCATGTGGGGATGAGTGATTACTATTATTAGAGAGGAATGGCTGTTACTGTGGAGAAAATGATATGCCTTAAAGCTTCAACTACCCTGAACTTGTCATAAATACGACTTCTGGTATTCCTTTCCTTTCTGTGTTATCCTCTCTGGCTCTTGATTTATTTATTTTTTATATAATTTGAACCTTAGGGCTTAGAGTAACAAAATGAGATATACAACAAAAGGCTCGAGTGGAGGGAGATTCCTCCTCTGCTCCATGGTTCTTTCCCACTTCCATTCATGGTATTATTCTTTGAAAGCTGTATTTGGGCCCAAACCAAGCTTTAATTATAAAGAGATGTTTGTGTCATGGAACAACTTAAACAGGAATTACAAGTTCACTGAAAATTATTTGACTAATGTCAGTTGAATCGAGTTCCGAAAATGAAGTATCCAAAGCACACTACTTGTTTATTATTATTATTATACGACTACGAGAATTTGTTCACCAAGCCGAAAGGTCGAGGAAAAAGAGATTAGATGTGAAAGTGTACTAAAACGATGCCTCCCGTTGGTCCAATCGCAAAACGGCGAGTCTTGCTTGGCCCATCAAAATATCCACATATGAACGTTGCCGTTTTGGAGCTGAGTCACTACGCTTCCACCGTTTTGAAGGGTTTCTCAGAGGTTTTGAAGTTTCTTGGTTTTATACATCCCACCCCACTCAATATCTGTCTTCTCTTCCGAACCGGGTCAGCTCCGACCCGAATGATGGACGTTGAAATGGAAGCTTCACCCTCCTTCTTCGACCCCCAAGATCTCTCCGACAGAGAGCAGTTTCGTCGCTACGGGTACTCTACTTCATACTAATTAGCTTCCTTCTCAAAAAATTCAAATCTGTTTCTTTTGATTGACTTCTTTTTTCTATTTCTAGAAAGAGGCACTCGGCCTCAAGCTTATCGCCGCAAAAGGGAGACAACACGCCTTCGAAATTCAAGGATTCGAGGCTCTTATATGACGGACACAGCATACATAGCCCCACCAATGCGGCGCTCCTTCTCGAGAACATCAAGCAAGAGGCTGATAGCATTGACGGTTTTCACTTTGATGCCGCTCCCGCCAAGTCCGAATTCGGAGCTGACTCTATCCGACAGTTCGCCAGTCAGTCAATTAAGACTTTGAAGGTTGAGGATGATTCGTTCACTGATAGCGCCGAGGCTACTTTTGCTTTGTTTGCTTCTCTTCTCGATTCTTCTATTCAAGGTCGGTTATTTGTTTTGCGATGTTTGTATGTTAACCAAGTGTCGACATTTTTGTGAATTTATGTGACTTTTGTTTTTCGTCATATTGCAGGATTGATGTCTATTCCTGATCTGATTTTAAGATTTGAAAAAACTTGCCGAGATGTTTCGGAGTCAATCAGGTTTGTCTTCTGTGTTTGGAGGGCATTTATGAGTTTGACAAAATGACTGGCCTGAGCTATGAGTTAGGATCTGTAATTAGTTGTTAATCTGAGACACTTTCGTACTGGATGCGATTAGGACCTTTGATTCCCTTTAAGATGAATGTTTCGTCCATGATTCTTGTATTTAGTTTAAATATAATTAAGCATTATTACTTAATTACTGATCATGCTTAAAGGCTGCAAGAATGGATGAAGCTCTTATTCACGTTGTTAGTTAGTTGTTGTTGTTGTTGCTCATGGGTAACTGGACTGCACAACATTTACTTTTACTATAGGTATGGATCTAGTATACGTCATAGAGTTGTGGAGGACAAGCTAATGAGGCAGAAGGCTCAGCTGCTTCTTGATGAGGCTTCAACTTGGTCTCTTCTGTGGTATCTATATGGGAAAGGCAAGAGCTTATCATTCTTTCCATTCCGTTTTATATGTGTTTAAGAATTTGAATTGGGGATTGGTGGTGCTCATCATGGTATGAGTTTTCTTTTGTTGTACCTTTTTGGGCTTCTTGTGATGTATATGCTTTATATCTTGTAGTGACAGGAGAGCCCCCAGAAGAGCTTATTGTGGTACTTTTCCTCGTATTGAGTGTTTGGCAGTTTCTGTTTGCTTAAACATCCTTTGTGCATAAACTAGTAATTTTCCTCTTTTTTTTTTTTTCCTGATGGCAGTCACCATCAACCTCGCATTTGGAGGCTTGTCAGTTTGTGGTGACTGATCATACAGCCCAACTTTGCCTTCGAATTGTCCAATGGCTAGAGGGATTAGGCTCTAAAGCCCTCGATTTGGAAAGCAAGGTGATTAATTTCATCAAATATAATTAGGTTTCGCAATACTGAGGATCAAAAAGATGTTTGTGTTATTTTTGACCTGAATATCCTGCAAACAATTTGGTGCTTTTTTTTTGTAAGATTTACATGAGACTCGTGTGGAGCAACTTCTGACTTAACTTTCTGATTTTCAATATACTATTCTTGGGTTTCTGACTCACAAGATAAGTCTTAGTATGTTTTGTTTGACATGTACATTGGTTAATTACTGCAGGTGAGAGGAAGTCATGTGGGCACATACCTACCCAATTCTGGGATTTGGCACCATACTCAACGGTTTCTGAAAAAAGGTTCCTCTAATATAAATACCGTTCACCACTTGGATTTTGATGCCCCAACTCGCGAGAATGCTCATCAACTATCAGATGACAAAGTACTTTCTTATACATCTTACTAAGTCTGTTACCCTTCCAATTATGTTTTCATCCTCATTATACTGAAATTGTGCATATAAATTTCTTTTGGTTCTGTGAAATGATTGTTACATCATTTTTGGCACAAAAAAGTTTATGGAAATTTAGTTTAAAGTTTGAATTATGACACTCCATTGTGCAAAATTGCAGTCTACCTATACAAACTTCAGAATAGTTTCATTTTGTTTAAAGCAGCAATATTCTTTCACTTCTACAGAAGCAAGATGAATCCCTTCTAGAGGACGTCTGGACACTATTAAGGGCAGGAAGGATGGAAGAGGCGTGCAACCTTTGCCGCTCTGCTGGGCAGGTATCTAAAAAACTTTAGGGAAATTGAATTAGTGGATATGATTGTGTGTTTGTTATTTACTGGTCATATTGATTGATTCCACTTTGGCAGCCGTGGAGGGCAGCAACTTTGTGTCCATTTGGAGGAATGGACTTGGTTCCTTCCATTGAAGCCCTATTAAAGAATGGGAAAAATAGAATACTGCAGGCTATTGAACTAGAAAGTGGGATTGCCCATCAATGGCATCTGTGGAAATGGGCTTCTTATTGTGCCTCAGAAGTAAGCATGAGCTTCTTGTACCATTTTCTTATTTTTGAACCTATTTCTTCTGCATATTTGTTATATCAGTTTCATTTATTAATTTATCTTTTCCGTCTTCAACTTTATTCCATAGAAAATTGCAGAGCAAAATGGTGGGAAGTTTGAAATAGCTGCTTATGCGGTCCAATGCAGCAACTTAAAACGCATGCTTCCAGTATGTACAGACTGGGAGGTATTGGTTCCTCTCTTTCTGTCTTACGTTTGTTTTCGTGAAACTATCTTCTCTGAGGAGAATCTGATTATGTCAATAGTTAACAATGTGATAATTATTATATATGCAGTCAGCATGCTGGGCGTTGGCAAAGTCTTGGCTTGATGTTCAGGTGGATTTGGAATTAGCTCGCTCTCAACCAGGAAGATTGGAGCATCTTAAAAGCTATGGTGATGGTCTTGAAGGAAGTGCTGGGAAAATGGATGTTGCATCTCATCCTTCAGTTGGACCAGAAAATTGGCCACTCCAAGTTTTGAATCAGCAACCTAGGAATCTTTCTGCACTTCTTCAGAAACTCCACTCAAAGTATGTTTATGATATCTTATTTGTTGTTTTGATTGAATATTTAAGTGTCAAAGTATTGTTCTATCATTATTTGGCGTACTCTGGATACTCTGTTGAGTGTGATGTTTTGTTGGCAACCATGCTGTAGCGAAGTGGTTAATGAAGCTGTTACTCGAGGGTGTAAGGAGCAACAACGACAAATTGAGGTCTCTCTCAGGAAACTATCTACCATGATATTTGTTCCATAATTCAAATGGTTATGCACTTCACAACTTATTTTGCATAGCATTAGCTACTTTGTTGATGTGAGTTTCTTGTTAAATTCACAACAATGTATGACTTGTAAGGTACCCAAGCAATTTGCTATTGGACATATCTCTCAAGCTTTATCTTTTATGGCAGATGGATCTTATGTTGGGTAACGTACCACACCTGCTGGACATGATTTGGTCTTGGATATCTCCTTCGGAAGAAGATCAAGATTTTTTTAGGTAACGTTCTTTGGATCTCTTCTTTGATAGCAAAAGGTTTGACAAAATTCAAGATCTTATTAGTGCTCAAGCTAATATTCTTGTGGTGATCTTTCTCATGCACGCTTTGGCAGTCATTAGTTAGCCAAGGTTGTGAAAAAGGGAAAGCAAAAGATTATTATCTGGTTATGGACCTGCTTGGTCTGGTCTTGGGAAGGACAATTTCAGGGCACCATTGCATGAACCAATGGCCTCTCATATTTCATATGCTCGTCACATGCTTCTTTCCTCCCTTGTTATTGCTAGATGTATGTATGAGTGTGTGTGTTGGATTAACATGCTATTTCTCAGTTGTCATATCAACCAATTCACTATTATGGCTTCTGTCAGGCCTCATGGTGATCCTCAGATGATAAGATTTGGTGCTCACCTAGTGCTTGTATTTCGGTATTTGCTTGTTGAGGAAATGAAAGATCCTTTTAAGGAGAAGCTCATGAATGTTGGTGATCTTATTCTACACATGTGAGTATGTTGGTCTAAGGCTAATTAAATTTGTCAGTTGTAATTCAGAGTTCCACTGGATTTGAATGACTTGTAGCAATCTCAATGAAAGAAGCAGGCAGGAATAAGTGGGCACATACATATGCAAACCCATACACTCCGGTTGTACACACACACAGATGCACATGCACACATAGACAGACACACACACACACCCACAATTAGAGAACTTTAAATTTTCACATCCACGGCCTTGCTGTCTACGTGTCTGTTGCTTGATTGATGTAGACCATGGTTCTATGGGAACTAAAGTATGAGCCCCTCACTGTCTTCTTTTTGACGTTACAAGTTTTAAGGTGATACTTATGTGGTAACAGCCCAAGTTATCTGCTGATTTATCCTAGTTTAAAAATCCATATCTCAGGTATGTGATGTTTCTATTCTCAAAGCAACATGAGGAGTTAGTTGGCATTTATGCTTCTCACCTTGCTGGCCACCGTTGTGTTGACCTCTTTGTGCACATGATGGAATTGAGGCTACATAGCAGGTATTTTTGACTGGTTATTAAGTTCAAGTATTGTTTCTGTATCCCTCCCTTCTATTCATTTTCACGACTGAGGTTTGCATGTTCTGATACATTTTCTATTTGTTATAGAAGATGTAGATGTCTGGGTACTTAATTGTAGTTCATCTTATATGCGTTGGTGGAGGGTGATGGTTGTATTCAGTTTTTCTTTGCGCTCTTGGGACACAAGCTTATTAGAGAGTTACCATGGCTGAAATTAAAAAGCCATTAAAAAATAATTAATTAATGAATAAGATTGCGGTCTACACTAGATGAGATCCTTTGGTTGGAAATCTTTTTACAGGGGTAAAACCTTCTAGTTCCCATGACTCATGTTCATCACTGGTCTGCCATTTTTCAGAACAGAATCTATGAAAACCTGTGTCTATTTTGACTTGCCAATGTTTTATTGTTTTTCTGGTGAAATAGTGTACACGTAAAATACAAAATTTTCCTTTCTGCAATGGAGTATCTACCCTTTTCTTCAGTGGATGATTCAAGAGGCAGCTTTGAAGAAATTATTGAGAGGTAGTTTTATACTTGTGAGTTCAGAATAAGATGTGAAATTGACAACAGTTTCAACATATAGCTGGAATATCTGATCATGGTGTATAATAACAGACTGCTTTCAAGATCCCGGGAGATCAAAACTGGAAAATATGATAAATTATCAGATGTTGCAGAGCAGCACCGATTGCAGAGTCTTCAAAAAGCAATGGTTATCCAATGGCTCTGCTTTACACCACCCTCCACTATTGCCAATGTTAAAGATGTCAGTACCAAACTTCTGTTGTGTGCGTTGATGCACAGGTAACATATTGTGCTCTTCTGAACAATAAATTTCATAATTGTTTATACATCTTCCAGACAACCAACTTATCTCTTGCTAATAATGAGTGTCTTCTGTGCCATGATCGTAATAGTAAAATCTTTTATCATATCAAGGAGTAAATTTTTGTTGCTGTTATTGCTCCTAATTCCAAAGTGCCGTTATGATCTTAACATGGAAAATAGATAAAAGAGGATGTTAATATATCTCAAGTGCTTACAATATGTCTCTTTTTCTCTCGAGTGCAATATGTGCATACTTTTGAGACACTTGCTAACTGATTGTTCATAATTTAACTTTGCCTGTTTTATGTTGCTTCTCTTCTTTCTCGTAACTTTGAACTTTTCTCTGTGCAGTAACATATTGTTCAGGGAGTTTGCTTTGGTTTCCATGTGGAGAGTACCAGCAATGCCAATAGGTGCACATGCATTACTTAGTCTGCTTGCTGAGCCCCTGAAACAGCTTTCAGAAATACCTGATACCATTGAGGATCATGCTTCCAAGAATCTGAAAGAGTTCCAAGATTGGGTATGTTTTGTGTTAGTTCACTTTCATTGTTTATGCATTTCTTTTTTTCTGTTCCCGAAGGTTTACTTGGATTTACATGACTATTTCAAATTCTCGGAAATAATATACATGACGCTTTCTTAGAGTGAGTACTACTCCTGTGATGCAACTTACCGGAACTGGCTTAAGATTGAGCTAGAGAATGCAGAGGTTCCTCCAGCTGAGCTCTCAGCGGATGAACAGCAAAGAGCCATTTCAGCAGCTAAAGAAACCCTAAATTCTTCTATGGAGTTGCTTAAAAGTCAGTGACATGGATTAATCTTTTCTAGTGGTGCTGTTTTTGTAGATGTTGTATTTACAATTTCATACAAGCTGCTTCAACAATGATTTTGACATGAATGTCAAATTCTTGTTACAGGGAGAGACAATCCTTGGTTGGCATATGTTCCAGATCAGACATATGAATCAGCAGGACCTGTATTCCTTGAGTTGCATGCCACAGCTATGCTGTGCTTGCCTTCAGGTGAATGCCTGTCTCCAGATGCCAACATTTGCACTGCATTAATGAGTGCTCTTTATTCTTCAGTGAGTGAAGAAGAAGTGCTACACCGCCAATTGATGGTATGCCTCTCATTCTTTTATGTTGGGATATTAAATTGATGCCTTTTCTAAAAGTTATGTGAAAAGGAAAGTTTCAACATCTGCGGTTCATACTTATAATTATTGTTGCTTTTGTTCTGGTTTTTATCAACTCTTGGGAATCAAAACCTGTATTGTAACTTTGAAATGAACATGTCCATGAAACCAACGGCATAGATAGAACATGGCTGATCTTTGATTGCAAGTCATCATTGTGTTTAGAGGTCATCCCTAAAACTGTGAGGTTCTTGATCACTGTGGGAGTATGTTATCAATGAAATTTGGAAGCTACTGAGGCTGCAGCCAGAGGCTGAGATAGATTAGGTCTTTCATAAGTAAATCAAATTCTTAGATAGATAATTAATTTGAGTGCGCTGTCCCAAGTGAGAAAGGGTTATCAAGATAGGCCAATGCTTGGTTTTGTGTTCACATGATATTATGCTCATGTTACTGCTGGAGATTGACGACGAGTGTCCTATCACATGATTTTAAAACTTTATGGGAGTAAATAAGTAGCAGCAATCAAATTCTGTCTTGAGGATACAATGGCAGTTAGAAGGACATCCCCCTTCACCCAGCTTGCGGGAAGAGGGAAATAAATTTGTAGCAACTGTTATTTTAACTGCTGGCTCTAATTTTCTAATATCATTACCGGATGACAAATGTGGGAAAATAGAATTGAATCATTGAACTTTTTGTGCATCAACCGTTACAGTCAACTTTGCATCTGTTATTATGTTATGATTGTAAACTTCTATGGCAGGTAAATGTTGCCATTTCACAAAGGGACAATTACTGCATTGAGGTTGTTCTCCGCTGTTTGGCTATAGAGGGTGATGGACTCGGGTCACATCAAGTTAATGATGGTGGTATTCTCGGTACTGTTTTGGCTGCTGGCTTCAAAGGTAAAAAAGAACCATTGCATGTGTGCTTGAGGAGAGGTGTTCTCCATGGATTTTAACCACAATTTGGGCAGTGACACGTAGCAAAATTCCCATTTTTATTTAAGTTATGCAATTAAGAATCTAATATAACTTAAGCTTAGTATTTGATTGCAAGCCTGTGAACCTTCCTAATTCAGTTGATATAATAGCTCTATTGCCAAGATTGTTGAAATTTACCCTTTGGCGTAAAGAAATCACGTCTTTTCTGCTCTTGAATGGAAGCTAGGGAAATTCAGTGAATATTAAACTGAACGTATAGTTCTTCATCATGTGCAATCATAGAAGTCCAGTGAGTGGGTTAATGAGGCAGTTGAAGGAGCTATGAGAATATAGAAGTTGATCTCTGATGGCGACATGACATTCTAAACCAGGTTTTATGTAATTGGTACAGGTGAGCTTTTACGGTTCCGAGCAGGAGTTACAATGGAAATTTCTAGATTAGATGCTTGGTATTCAAGTGAATATGGCTCCTTGGAAGACCCAGCAACATATATTGTGCAGGGCCTTTGTCGTAGATGCTGCCTTCCTGAAGCCATTCTTCGATGTATGCAGGTAAGTTGCTTCTTTACAAGAATAATGCTGTGTTATGTAGGTTATTTGCATATAGTTAATTCTGGTACGCTTTTGTTTTATAACCGAATGACATTGTCAACCCTCAGGTTTCTGTTTCACTTGCGGAGATGGGCAATCCACCAGAAGATCATGACGAGTTAATTGAGGTTGTCAGCTGTCCAGAAACTGGATTTTTACATTTATTCAGTCAGCAACAGCTACAGGTGTTGTTTAAAATTCTCAAAACAATCTCTTTAATAGCCTTCATAAGGACATCATGGGGCATGAAAGATATAGCTCAATGAAATTTAAATCTACATTAAAAGAATGTTTAGTTTCTGTTCTGAAACTGTCTGATAGATAGGGCATGAACTTGAATCATCGGTGGCCTCCATAAGTACAAGAGAGGATTAGCAGCCGAACAGCAATGGGTTGCCCTATTGTTCTCTCTCCCCTACATTTTTACGAAGAAACTAAAACTAATTCGTCACTTCTGTTTATCATAGAGATTAGTGCAGATTTCCAACTTGAATTTTCTCTCCAATATTTGGATGAGCGGTGAAGTGAATAAATTATCACTACAGTGGCACGAACCTATATTCATACAAGGTTGTAAACTTCAGCTGATTGTTTAACTTCTTTTCTTATATCCAGGAGTTCTTATTGTTTGAGAGGGAGTATTCGATCAGCAAAATGGAGCTTCAGGAGGACGTCTAATCTTGAGTACTACTTGGCATTCACTGGAATTGAAGTCCGACGTGTATTATTTATGTGCATACAATTAGGTGATGCAATGTCCAACTAAGAGCAAGCTAGTTGAGACCTTGTTGTCGTGCTAACAAGGATGCCTATATGCTTTGTGATCATCATTGCATCTATACAATGCTCTTGTATCCAGCAAAATGCGTTGTAATGAGTATTCCAAATATTAACATCATCGATGCATTGGGCTTTTTTGTATCTTCAACAGATCTGATATTTTTTTTTCAACTTACAAGTGAAAATTGTTCATAATCTTTTCTTCGTCAGCCTAGCAGGTCTTATTTGGTCTCACCTTATAACAACCGATGCAGAGTCGTTATTGGTTTATTAAATTGGTTATAATAAATATTTGTTGTGACAATAATAATAATAATTAATGAAATTTATAGTAATAAAACTAAACAATCTTTCAAAACTATTTATCACCAAAAAAAAAATCATGGGGAAATTTGTTATTAAATAATTAGCAAATAACTAAAGTCAAATGTACTAAGCAAGTCATTCTATACTGGACCAAGCAAGGATCCGATGACCCGTGATCCAAATGTAGAAACATGGGCCAAATCCCAACAGAATACTTTTTTCAGAAAAAGGCTTCGGACTGAGCTTGGAATAAGGTCGGCTGCAGGCCTCAGCAGCTAAGACTCTGGCGGACACGGGTCTGAGTGGGCTGGAGCCTGATCCGGCTCATATCCATCTCGTTCCTTCTCGCCAAGTATCTTTCAGAATTACATATACTGCCCAAAACCCGTAAAAAAGATCCAAGTTTTTCCTCTCGTTACATCTCAATTGAGCTCCGAAATCCCTCAATTCTCGAAAATCTCCATCTGGGTTTTTCGTTAATTCTACTCTCTTTAGCTTTTCCTCCACTTTCCCGGTATTCAAGCACTCTCTAAAACCCTTCAATCTCTTGATAAATTTTGCCTCTTTCTTTCTTTATAACCCATTACAGTTCTGGATTCCCTCAATTTCAAGAACTCCATTTGGGTATTCCGTTTGCTCACGCAAATTCTGAATCTTTCTCTTATTATTCACTTCATGCCATGTTTCCTCTCGCTTTCTCCTGATCTAAACTCCTACACAAGCCCTCGGTTCTTTACAAGTTCTATATGTGACGCCAGCCTCAATAAATAACTCTGTCCTCAAAATCCCTACCTTCTTTTTCCCTTCTTTCTGATCTTTCTTCACTTTCTCTTGATCCAAACAACTCAATCTTCAAATGGGTATCTCGTTTAAGATCTCAAAAACTGGTGCTAGGTTCCGCCCAAAGGCTGTTGTCCAACCTGAGACTGCTTTGGATGAGGATTTAGATGATTCTGAGGAGAGTTCATTGGTTGGCTCCAAGAATGTAAGTATTCAGACAAAATTTTTGGTTAACGATAAACCGAAAGGGAATGGTTTAATGTTAGTTTTGTTCGTCAACTTGAATTATAGAATATAAGAGCACAACTGATACTATCTTGTTACCTATTCATTGCTATTTAAATATCATTTGGAATCCTTTGATGAAAAGCATGTTTTAGGGAACATTTGATGTGCAGTTCGAGTTTGACGCTAGATATCTTTATTTGTTATGTAGTTTACATTGTGGATTCTGGTAGCTTGAATCTGCAGTTGGCGCAACTTGGTTTGCTCATTTTAACATGTGTTCTCTGATTTGCTCTTTCTTTTCTTTAAAGGGTGAGACTGCAGTATTCTTTATGGTCATTAGATACACCCTCCTTCCTAAGTTGTGTATTTTTGTAATTTATTGATGCAAAGCTGTAATTTCTACATGTGTAATTTCTACATGTATCTTCAACTCCTGGGTTTTCAAATTGTGGCTTGTAGTTATTGCTTGCATTTGTTGTGGAGATTGTGTTTCACGTATGGAACTTGGTTGCGCTTCCTTAAATGATAATCTGTCTTGTACAAATGTAGAGCTGCCACTGTAAGATCTGTTATTTGATCATGTGGAGGGTGAAAGTGATTTCATATGCTGCTTTCACATGTTATATTTTGAAATGTTTGTAATGTAGGGTGTCATTCATGGGAGTGGTGAGGTTACAGCTAGCATCCCAAGGTCATCCATCTCTGGTCTGTCTCCAAAACTCAAATTCTTTTGCTATTGATGTTCTTGTATCAGTAGAATCTGTTGAACATTTGTGCTTTCTCTTTTCAGAGCATGAAGTCTCGTTCACTTTGAACCTGTACCCTGATGGATATTCTATCGGAAAACCTTCAGAGGTTTGTAGGGAGTAACCCTAGCATTTTTGGATCAATTGAAGAAGTGAAGAAAAAAAAAGTCTTGTGTGTCTTTTTGGTATTTCTAATTCTACGGAGTTTGTGTTTTTCAGACCGACGTTGCACATCAGGCGACAACTCAAGATACTTCAAAGTTATTGCATCCTTATGATAGGGCATCTGAAACTCTGTTCTCGGTATATTTATGCTGTTGCTTTTCTTCTAATTCTGATTCAGAACATTTATGCACCATAGCTGTAGAAAAATATCCTGTGCATGGATATTTCGTGTTTAAAAAAATTTTGATTGCTATTATACTTATGAGTTGTTGCTCTTTTTCCTTATTGTTAGTCAATTGTTTCACAAGCTGATTTTTTATTGGCTTGTTATTTTGCTCATGTATTTGAAGGCAATTGAGTCTGGCCGGTTGCCTGGAGATGTACTGGATGGTATACCCTGTAAATATGTTAATGGGACAATAGTATGTGAGGTGAGTAATTTACATATATGTTACAAATTTTGCTGTCTGATTATGAATGGAAACATTAGAAACTGGAAAGTATAGATATTGATAAACAACTTAGATGCATAAAACATTCTTTTGGGCAAATTTACAATTGTGAAACTCCAGAACTCATTGACGCTGCCATATGTTCAGAGAATTTTCAATGTTGAAACTCTTGCAGGTTCAAGATCATCGAAAATGTGCTTCTGAACAAGGTTCTACTATTTCATCTGTCGATGGGCATCCTGTTGTGAATAAAGTTTGCCTTAAGATGTCTCTGGAGAATGTGGTAAAAGATATCCCGTCAATTTCCGATAATTCTTGGACATATGGTGACTTGATGGTAAGCATGGTTGGTACATTTGATTCCTCTAGAAATGGTATTCACATTTTAGGTCGTGTAATTGACTTTATGTCTGACTGTAGGAAGTAGAGTCCCTGATATTGAAAGCCTTGCAACCACAACTTTGTTTAGATCCTGCACCAAAATTGGATAGGCTCTGTACTAATCCAGTTCCTACAAAGGTAAATGTTGGGTCATTATTTAGGGTTAATTGGCAGGAGAGCTATGTTGATATTTTTATGCTTTGTTGAATTTCATTGGCAGCTTGATTTAGCAGTAAGCAGTTTGCGCAGAAAAAGATTCAAGCAGATGCCGGAAGTTACTGTCACATCTAATAATAGGACACTTGGGAAAAAGGTAAGCATAGATCGTGTGCCAGAAAGCTCTAACAGCAGATTTGGAGAATCAGGGTTTATTTCAGGCACTGCAATGCCCCCGCATGTCCAAGAGAATTTAACTGCACAAAATGTTAGTTCTAATAACATGTTATCTCTGAGAACAAGAAACTTCATTCAAGATGGAAATATTCCAGCACTGCCTTTGGTGTCCCAACAAAGGTATCAAATGGGGGTTGTAACCCCAAGAAGTATGCAGGATCAAGGGCTTGCCAGCATTTCTGGAGCCTCCCCCTCTGGGCAGGAGATGATGATCACATATAATGACAATGTGAATTCTGTTGCTTCCCTTCATGGGAAGAGGGACAATCAAGATGCTCAATTATCACCCTTATCCGGTCCTATGAAGAGATCAAGGCTTACTCCAGTTGGTCTCGATGGAATTCAGCAGCATTTAGGACCTCATATGGATGGACTCCATACATCAGAGATGAACTGGAAGAGTTCGCTATTGCAGCAGCAAGTGATGGCTAGAGGTATGCAGTACGCTAATGCTGGTGGCCAGAAGATGTTTGAAGGGGTCATGAATCAAAATGCTGGAACAGCCTCTCTCTCCACAGGACAGCCAGTTGTGAGATTTGGCCCAAAAGAAGAACAGTTTGATTCTGACAAACTTGATGGCTCAGAGTTCAGTCATGGTAAGAATGACATGCAGCTGATGGAAACAGATGCAAGCCATTTGGATGCTCAGCAAACACGGATGCAACAAAGAATACCACATCAGCTCTTAAGATCTAATTTCTCGGCAGCTTGGAACAATCTTGGTCAAGATTTAAGGAAGGAGGAACCGTTTCAGAAGAGGAAGCCAGTGCAAAGTCCCCGCTTATCTACTGGGGCTTTGGCTCAGTCGCCATTATCATCAAAGTCTGGAGAATTCTCTAGTGGTTCAGCAGGACCTAACTTTGGAGCTGTTGCTGCTACTTCTGCACTGGGATCACAAAAGGAGAAGGCAGCAGTCAATTCAGTTACTGCAGTTGGTGGGACTTCATCCTTGACGTCCAGTGCTAATGATTCTTTGCAAAGGCAGCATCAGGCCCAAGCAGCTGCTAAGAGAAGATCAAATTCACTACCAAAGACCCCAGTAATGAGTGGGGTTGGCTCTCCTGCAAGTGTTAGTAATATAAGTGTCCCATTAAATGCAAATAGTCCTTCTGTTGGAACTTTACCTATTGCTGATCCAGCCATGCTTGAAAAATTCTCAAAGATAGAGATGGTCACTGCAAGGTATATCGATTATTATCACCTTGCAAATTGATTTTTTTTTTCAGATTTATGGCATCATACTTTTTTGGTAAATGACACTCAAGGTCCCACCATCTTGTTACTTATCTCCTACTGGCTTCTGTTACAGACATCAACTTAACTGCAGAAGGAACAAGGTCGAAGACTACCCAGTGAGGAAACACATCACATATTCACCTAAACCTCTGATGGCCTGTCTCTCTGATTTAGCCATTGTTGGTGATTTCAAAGATGATACTTGGCCATTATCCAAGTCAATTGTTGGTGGCAGTATAAATGTGTGCAAGATGAGAGTAATAAATTTTATAATGGCAGAAAGAGTTCCAGGTTTGTGGAATTATGGCGTCTATAGCATCTTATAGTTGAGAGAATTCCCTAGCTTACACAGCTTAAAACTTTGCTTTTCTAGGGAACGGTGGTTATGTGCAGAGGATATGTACTAGAATGATAATGTCTCAGAAGCCAAATGATGGTACTGTAGCAATGCATTATGGAGAAGTAGAGGATGGCGATGTTTTGTCAGCAGAGGATTATCTTCCTACCTTGCCCAATACTGTAAGTTCCATTATGTGTACCAACTCAGTGGATGTAGTGGTGGATCATGAGTAATTGAATACAAAAGCTCATTGTCTTTGTTATAGGGTAATCAAAGACATTCCTTGTCATTACTTTATTTCTTGTTTACTTTCCTGCTCATATCTGTCTTTGAAGCTCAATTTAACTTTGATCGATATGCCACTCACAATCTTTGGTTGATACTCCACTTTACCTACCCTTTAGTGTTCCTTTGTCAATTATTATTTTACTACCTGCAGATTTTCATTATGATATATGATATGTAGTCATTTTCCCATGTGCAAGACTGTCTTTTGTTCCCTGTTTAACATGGGGCATGGTTGCACAATGAGGTATGCTGTGACATTCGTTTGTTGTGGAAGGGCTGCTATATGGGCAATGAGGTAGAAGGATATGGTTACTATAGTATTATCAATTGCCTCATAAATTTGTAATATTTTACAATTTGCTATCTCGCATTAAACTTGCTTATGAAAATACATATGTATTTTGTTTTTGATTTGCTTTTTTCATCAATTCTTTCTGCAGCATTTTGCGGATTTGCTAGCATCACAAGCTTCCTCGCTGGTATGTTAGAAAAGAAAAACCTTTTAATGCGCAGAAGATATTGTGTTGGTTTCCTGTGAACCTGATTAATGGATTGGTTTATACAGATGATGCGAGAAGGATATGCTGTTGAAGATAATATTCAACAAAGACCAACCCCCATGAATATTGTGTCAAATAATCAACAAGTTGCATCAGGAATCTCAAATAATACAGCAGCTGAGGTGCAGCAATATAATGAAACAGCTTTAGTTCAACCATCCAACGATGTAAAGCCCATCCTAAGTGGAAATGCATCTGTTCCTTCATCTCCAAACCTACTAGCCAACACGAGGATACTTCCTCCTGGCAACCCCCATGCTTTGCAAATTTCTCAAGGTCTCTTGTCAGGAGTCTCAGTTCCTGCAAGATCCCAGCTGTTGGACTTACAACCATCTATCCAGCAACAGCAACCGCAGTTGCTGCAGCAGCAACCAATACATCATCAACAGCACAATCAACATGCTTTGATGCAACAGCCACATTCACAGTTCCAGAGGTCACCATTGGTGCTTCCATCAAATCCGCTGTCTCACTTAAGTTCTATTGGCCAGGGTTCAAACATGCAGTTGGGAAATCACATGGTCAATAAACCTTCCCATCTCCAGCTTCAGTTGTTACAGCAGCAGCAGCAGCAACAACAACCACCACCACAGCAGCAGCAGCAACAACAAATGCAACAACAGCAACCACAACAACAGCCACAGCCACAGCAGCAGTTGCAGCCGCAGCAACAGCAACAGCAGATGCAACAGAGGAAAATGATGGGACTTGGAACAGCCATGGGCATGGGGAATATGGGCAACAACATGGTTGGTCTGGGGGGGCTCGGCAACCCAATGGGTATGGGAGGTGCTAGAGGTATAGGGCCTGGAATCTCTGGACCCATGGCACCTATGTCTGGTATAGGTAGTATGGGTCAAAATACTATGAATTTGGGCCAAACGTCAAATATTACCAATGTAGTAAGCCCGCAATTTCGTGGACAAATTACTCCTGCTCATGCTGCCTTACTTAAGCTTAAGATGATGCAAAGCAGAACAAACATTTTAGGTAGTCCTCAGTCAGGCATAGCTGGGATGTCAGGAGGTAGACAGATGCATCCAGGTTCTGCTGGTCTTTCCATGCTTGGTCAGTCTCTGTCCCGGGCTAACATGAACCCAATTCAACGGAGTACCATTGGGCCAATGGGTCCACCAAAATTAATGGCTGGTACGAATATGTTTATGAACCAACAGCAACAGCAGCAGCAACTTCAACTTCAATTACAACAGCAGCAGCAATTGCAACAGCAGCAGCAGCACCAGCACCAACAGCAGCAACTGCAACAGCAGCAATTGCAACAGCAGCAGCAGCAAGAAGCAGGTTCTTCTTTGCAGGCTGTTGTTTCACCTTCACAAGTAGGTTCACCATCACCTTCGACCATGGGAGTTCCACAACTGAACCAGCAGCCTCAGCCACAGCAGCCTCAGCAGCAACCAAGCCCCCAGCAAATGAGCCAACGAACCCCAATGAGCCCACAGCTAAGTTCAGGAGCAATTCATGCCATGAGTGCCGGTAATCCAGAGGCTTGTCCTGCTAGTCCCCAGTTAAGCTCTCAGACCATGGGCTCAGTTGGAAGCATTACAAATTCTCCAATGGAAATCCAAGGCGTGACAAAAAGCAACTCAGTTGGCAATGCATAAGATCCGTTTTGTTGTAGCTTGAAAAGCTCGTCCAGTTCAAAGCCTAACCGTTTTATACTTTTTTCAGCATAAACTCAAAGCTTCATATATACTACATTGGGTCGCTATGCATGGAAACAGGATGGAAGTAGATGATTGTGTACAGATGTTAAGAGTAACTTAGTAACAAATAATCATATTTTCTATTTTATTAATATAATTTTGTTATTAAAAAAAATTAATATCAACTACTTTGATTTTTGGATTTTCCGAGTAGTAAGGTTGATGGCTTCATATCTTTGTAATCTATTAAATGTAAAAGAATGTTTGTATAAACGTATCCTTAAGCACAAAAGGCGAATAAGAGCATTAATTTGAAATATTCTGTGTCTGAACAAAGCTGCCTAGTGTCAAGAAAAAAAGCAATAGATTATTTGGTTTCTGAATACGTCATTCTAGTGATAATTTTTCATTCACAATCTCACCAGTTACCAGTAAAGCATAACAAGCATTTTTGGTAATGTTCAAACAATGGCACAATCCATAGTCCATACAAAATATTTTCAAGTCAGTGTCATTGTTTCTCCTGCCATTTTGATTATCAGATCACCACCTCTCTTCCCTCTTTAGGCTGTGTGCATCCCTTGATTCATGTATAAATTTACAATTGTCTCCATAGTAGCATCTTCCCTGAGCATAATATCTGCATAGCTGCAGCTTTTGATAGCTTTGTCTATGCGGTAGGTTTGCCAGATGGTGATGGTTCAAGCTTGTTAAGGGGTGCTGATTTTGCACAGTTCTTAATGGCTGTTCATGTAGTGGATGACTCCTAGGACAATGAAAGCCAGAAATCCCATTTTGCCAACCCCTGCAGCGCTCATGGAAAGCAAAACTGCCATTATTGACGCTATCAACACTGTGTTTCTGAACTTCATGGTTGTTTAACTTAACCCCTACGTTTCCTGATTCAACAGAAACGCCTGACAGTCGAGATTGGGAAAATGTTGCTCCCACATTGATAGAGATATGGGACTTCTGAGGTTGGACAACTGTTTGTTGCACGTCAAGAGCAGAACGTGATTGATGAATTTGAACTCCTTGACTACCTATCAAATGGGACAGGCTGCTTTCAGGATCCTTCTTCTTCCCTTCAGCCCTGTGACATACATAAAGTTACACGAATATGAGGATACCTAAACTGGCTAGCAGTTGCACTGCACCAGTATGCCTAAAGCCTGTTTAAGTGAAGATACTGTCAAGTAAAATTAAAACAAAGAACCTTAATTCTCTCAGCAACTTCTTCTTCTCTTTCTCCTGGATTCTGGTTTCTCTATCTGACCTAGCAATAGAACCCCTTGAGTGCTTTTCCATCAGAACTTTACACCTTTCATCTTCATCTTCCCAAACCTGAGGAGACAATAACGGCAAGTTTGCAAAATTTTCACCATGTGCACATGAAAGGAAAACAATCAAGAATTGTCTTCTAGATGCTGAAACCTGTCTTAGAGTTCCCATTCGGTATAGGTTTCGACCCTTTATTAGCAGTGGGTGAAGTGGAGGCAGTGACATCTTCCCTTTGCTCCAAAGGACTTCTATCTGTTCATAGACGCCAAAAAGTCAGCAGTCTACAGGATATTTAATCTGAACTAAAATTTCCAAGACCAAGTAGAGGGTATTACACCAGACAGATCGCCTTCAAATTACAAAGAGCTGGAGACAACATTCCTACTTAGTGGCATATCATCATTCAGTTACTTCCTTTTGATAGTTTACCCACAAACGACCATATTATAATGTGAAGAAAATGGTACACCACTATCTACATAAGTCACGAAAATTACATGATTCAGATGTATCCAACTATTTTCAGCAATATTGAGATGCCATCAAAATTTAGATGGATGTTTTGAACTTTCGATCCTGAACCAAAAATGCCATTTTTCAATTCATAAAAAGTGCAAATGAGTGATTAATATGCTCATCTTATTTTCACAGACACCTTAATACAGCTGGAAATTTATAACTTTAATACTTGTTTTGACTCACTGTAAATGTATGCTGTTGCTTGGCAGCCCCATAGCTTTCCTTGACAATTCGACCTGCAACAAGTCTTTTGCCACAAGGAGGGCCACCAGCACTTCTTGCAGCAATATTGTACCTATGAAACCCAAAAAAGGGACAAGGAAATCAAAAACAATGTTTAGGAAACAATGGCGGATTGTCATCATTATAGCAGTCCATCGTAATCCAACTTTTCTGTTGAAAGGCACGAACTATAGCCAATAGCTCACATTTCATAAACATTTTGCTCAAAAAGAACAACATCGCCTGTGCATGCATCACCTGCATCAAGTTCATGATCATCAGTGCATGGCAGTGAAATAACTAGGATTCTAGAACTCAGAAAGAAAGTAAAAGACAAAAATATAAGAAATCTTTAAGCATTAACTTCAGAAAGCTATAAAGTGATCATGCATATGTGAAGACACAAGAGGAAGTCATGATGATTCGGCATTTACACCTCAAAAATCCCATCATAAGTTCAACAACCAATGACCATTGAAGTGAAACTAATCATAAACCTCATCACGCAAATAGTTCAATGCAACAAAAGCGCATAGCCTTCCAATTTGGCATTAAACTTTAGTCTTCATGTTCAAGCTGAAAATTTGTTCAAAGATTGCTTGCCTTTACAATTCAGAACAAAGCTGGACACCGGATACTTTTCCTCTCCTCCAGATTTCAACAACCTACATGATCCGAAAGAAGTTAACTATTCAAGAAAGAAACACTTTCAAAAAGAAAAGGGTAAATTATACAGAAACACTTCAAATTACTGTTGATGCTCCTTTATGCGTTCAATGAGTACGTCTTTTTTGCCAGTGAGCCTCAATCCATTCCTTTTCAAATAAGCTTTGCATTGACATACTTTCAGCTTTTCTATCCTCCCAGCTGCCGCGACATTTTAAAACAAAGATCACATCACCAGGAGTACACCCAAACCCAGCAACGTAACATCAAGTTATATGTGCTAAGCAGTGATTTCGCTACGGATCCTCATTTATGTAGCAAAAATGAAAAAAGAAAAAAATTGGGAAGACACGCATTTTTTCGGTAGATGGCATTTGTAGACTGAATTGATGGCATCTCAAGTTTGTTCGTTAAGTTTATACTTTTCTGGTAATCTACCTCGAGTTATTTGGCAGTCGGCATTTATCTAAAGGACTTGAGTGCATAAGAAGCTCATACTGAATGCACTAACCTTCTATAAAGTTTTGAACTTTTACAAAACTTTCTTCATCATCATCATCATCATCCTGTTCCAAATCTTTCTCCATGCCCAGGTCCAAAGTTTTAGCGCTGTTACACCAATAAAAGTTTACCCTTTTGTCAAACATTCTACAAATTTTTTTATAAAAAAAACTTACTTTTTCCTTGTCTTTAATGGCTGCAAATGAAGACACTAACCGTGACGTAGACTTCTTCTTGATAGACAGATTCGATAGCTTGTTTCCAGTCTCCTCAATAATGCTGTAACTTGGATCCATGTCGGAATCATAATCTGAATCAGACCCATCACTTTCCGTGTAATCTTCTTCGTCATCACGGTGCGGTTTAGGTTCGGAGATTCCCATAGCCGGGTTGTTTTTTGCTGCTTTCATCTCTCGTACTGAGTGGTGTGTTCTTCAATTGCCGCCTATTGAGGGTTCAAACGGCTATTGTTAGACTTAGAATTTTGAACATTGTCGGGTCAAGTAGTCCAAGTGATCCACAGAGTCTCATACTGATGGTCACTGTTATGTATGGGTTGATATTCCATGACCACAAGCGGTCCACTTGCTAGACCTTATTCTGATTTAGCGAAGAAGAATGTTTGTCATTACTTTCTTTTTCTTTTAATGTTGTTTGCTTTTTCGGAACTAATCCACCACAAAGTAATTTGATTCCTTCATTAGTTGGCTGAGCTTAAGTATGAGATCCAAGTTCCATCTTGAGTTCTAGTAGACATTGATTAACATTTGTAAGAACTCGAGCAGTAAGTACGAGGAACACTCAAGCCGTCTGATTATGGTTTCAGAATAGGTGCACTCATATGGCTGAAATTGCTCTTATCAACATTAGAATTTAGAAGTCTGGAGCATGTTTTGCAGCAGATCATGGCATAAGGATTTATAAGTAACAAAACAAATCAAATGATTAACTATATCGGACAAGAGGAACATGCACAAATCAGGAAAGGTAAATCTAAAATTTGCTAACAGTATAACATCATTTTGTATCTCAAATCAATTCTAGTACTGACAAATATATGGATTGAGAGTATATAAGTTCCTCGAAGTTGTCTCCTATATACTTTGTCCCTTAATCTGGTTGTAAGGTAAGGGGTCTCTTCCCACTTCCGGATGATAGCTGGAAGCTACCTAAAATATGCCAATTAGAGAAACTAAAGTTCAACTTCAAACTGTTGTCGAGTCTTTTCGTACATGTGATCCACAATCTGATAGTGCTTAATCTCGAAACAAGATTAGGTCATTATCTTGGAACTAGCCCTTGAAACATCGTAAAGCCTGTGAAGTTCAGAGAATCTGGGACAAAGACAACCAGAGATGGCATTGCAGAGACCCAGGTAAGTAATTGAACAAATTTTCAATTGCTAGAAAGGCGACTAGATCACCAGATCTTTGTTTTGACCCAGAAAAGGAGAAATACAACTCCTAACACAATAGCGACAGGGGCCCATTTACGAATCAAGGCCTGCATCCCAAAAGTATAAACAAACCATTAGTAAAAAGCATTCACTGGTAAAAACCATAAGTGAATTGCGACAAGTGCATATAGCATAGGAAGGAGTGAAATGGAGTGTATAAACAAGTAGGCAAACAATTAGAAAAGTTAAAGCTTGGTTTAGCTTTTGCCACAAAATACAATTTTTCTATGTACATCCCAAAAGTTAAATGCATGCGGAGTAGGGAAAACAAGAAGATGCAAGAGAAAGAAGGATCCAATCTTCATGCCAAAGCAATGGAACTAACCTGTCGATTCAAGTCTCTTGCCTTGTCAGCATATATACGAGATTCTGATGTTAACCGACTTGACATTTCACTGACCTCTGCATCATTAAAGGAATATGCAAAAGCTGTGTTATTACAGAGCTTGAGATGGGAAGACAGAACAGTAAGGATTCTTTTCGAGAGAGACAGATGAACCAAATCCAGCAAAGGAAGTCGATAATGGGATGAAAGTGTCGTATATCATTTTTGGACAAACAGATACAACCACCATAAGGTAACAGCAAACCAAAAGGTCAGGGAAATTGTCCAGCACAATTTAATTGAATGTAACCAAAAGATCCAATCAGAAAGATATCATGCAAATAAGAATTCCCATTAGACATGTTTATACTGTCAGAAAGGCCATTTGCATTCTCATTTCCACACAATTCCTGTAGCATGCAAGCAAAGTAAGGCATGCCTTTACGACAATCAGTTCCACAACAATTCCCATCAAAGGATCCACTGAACTAATACGATCAAACATATTAATTTCAAGAAAAAAAAAAAGAAAACGAAGTCACAACACCAAAATCAATATGTAACTGAAAGAACAAGTCTGCATTCCAATTAATAGAAGAAGCTAAAATAATGTCTTTTATGGCAGCACAACTGACTGACTCAAATATCCAATCAATATGCAAATGGTAACGTAATCAGGAAACAGACATTTTCTCCAACTCTGTAAAATATAGAGAAGCATCATTAACATAATCCCGTTGTGAGAAATTTAACAGTCGGTAATATTCTCTTCTGGTAGGCTCAAACAAGCTAGCAACAATCTGATACAGTAAAACAACCAAAGAGAAAGGAATATCTCTTACGATCCAACTTTTCACCAACACCAAGAACTTCTTGCACATTGCGAGTCATAATCTGATGGACTTCATAGAGTTCATCATTCAACTTAGCAATGTTCCGCTGAGTGCGAGTATCCTGGTACAATTTCTTTGTTTTCTGTATGAAAGTATCTTGGGGAGGAAAAACAAAAAATAAAGTTCAGGCCTATTAGTGACAGTAGAATCCATGTGAAGAAAACATGAAGTCACCGAGGAGAGTTCAATTCAGTATTAGAAAATTAAGAAGACAAACTAAAAGAGGTCTACCAAATTTAATGAATGCATAAGGTCTTGCAGCAGTTTCAATTTGGGCGTCATTGACACGCTCAAATTCATTCTTGAGGTCTTCAAGATATTGAAAGGCAAGTTTCTTGGGATATGAACGGTCACACATGGTGAGGTAACATACACGTCCTTCGATAATATAACTAAAGGTATCAAGTCAAGAAATCACAGAAACTGTTTCACTTCTCAAAAAGTATAACAAGAAAACAGCAGTCAAAATGAACAGTCAAATTTGCAAGAAAAGATAATTGTAAGAGCAACTTTAAGCAACGAACTGCTCAAGTGTAATCCATAATGTTAAGTAAGAGAACTACAATCATGATGATTCAATTTGCAAAGGTCTACTAGAGCAATCTAATTTCGTTTGAATGTTTACATCATTACTCTTGTGAATCTGATGTTTTTCCCTTTAGTGGAGACTAAGAAGGCAGTCAACAAAAAGGCTAACAACCATTTCATTAGAAAGCCCTTGACGTGCATTAAGAACTCCTAACTTTTTCTTTATGATCTTCCCAAGTAACAGCAATTAAAAAACATGCCACCCATGCATCCTGAACACCATTGTTTAACATTACATAGTATTAAGCAGTGTACACATTTCCACACATCTTTCAAGAGATTGAGTGACCCTACAGAAGGCTCAGACATAGTAATGGAGTTCAAGGAAGAAAAGTATGAAGCAAACAAAGAATAATTTTGGCATGCCAACAACACTTTTTTTTTGAAGTCTACACTTGAAAGTGAATACGAAAGAGACTACAGCAAATGTGAGGGATACTGAAAGACATAAGGGCCAGTTTCAATGGACATCCTTGAAGGCTCATTCTGGTGCGTTGCGAGATTCTTAAACAAAGCCTTTACTTGCTGCTTGTACATTTCAGCATCTTTCACATCACGGCCATCATCCAATCCCTCAGCGAGCGGCAGTCCATCCGTGACACGAGCAATCATAGTAAGCTTCACCATCTTTACTTTCCCACTTCCCCGTATTTACAGAAGAACTGCATTAGTTTATCAATGACAATTAAATCCTCAAAGACCAAACAGTGACAATTACAAAAATTACAACGTGAGTAATCCACTAATAAAGCTTGCTGGGAGTCCTACCCATTAAAAATTCGCATGAGATCAAAATCCTATGTCTTAATTACTGCATTAGCTCGCATTTCACCAAAAGAAAAAAAATGACCATTAAGAAACCGATCTCTACAGCCCCAAAAACCCAAAATTCATTCTTTCCAATGATCAAAACGACAACAAAATTCCCAAATACAAATGAAAATCGCAGCTTTCAAGCAGAGCAAGCCTAGTTTGGAAATCCAAAACAAGACAAAAGATTTCATTTTCAACAAAATTACAGGTTTCTATCTACGACCAATGCAACAGAAAACAAACAACCAAACAACACAAAACCCTAGCGATCTACCTCCATGAACGACGAAGATCTAATCAAAGCGAAGGAAATTACAAGTCAAACACAAATCAAAGGGCCTTTGAAATCATTGATGCACTCATGATAAGAATTATTGAAAACCCAAATACAAGAGCATATATAGGGGAAAACCTCAATATAGCATCTGCGTTTTACGTCTCCGATTCAAATGTTCTCAAGAAGAGAGACTTGTGATGGTGAAATGTGTTTGGTGCAGAGATAGAAAATTACCAACTATGGCTGTTCTTCACTTGCATCTATTTAATACTGAGAACTGTTCATTATAGTAAATATATATAATATAGATTATAAATAAACAGTCCAAATTGTATTAACTTAAATGGGATTTTATAAAATGTAATTTCGCTAGATTATCATAACAATATTGAAAGTGAAATGGAACGTGAATAGGTCGGGCTGGATCAGGCTACTTGTGACCTAACAGCTTGGATCAGGTCAGAGCTAGGTCGGCCTAGAGTTAGCCCATCGAGCTATAACTTGAGCTATGGCTCGATGGACTACAGGCAAACTGACCCATTATTTTTTTTAAATAATAAATTTTTTAAATAATATCATTTTTAATAAAACAGCATTATTTTAAAAATAATCCTACAGCCAAAAACAGGTCTAAGAAGGCATTGTGATCCTAAAAGTGAATAATATAATAATAACAAAAGTTACAAAAGGCCACAATTTCAGAAACGCAGGCTTTTTGGGCTTTTAAAACTCTGCGTTACAACACCATTTTCCAAGCCACCGGCCTCGTTGAATTCTCCAACATTGTAGTAGACACCAAACTATGATTAGTAGCAGCGGTAGAGGTCGAGGAAAAGGAGGCGCTTCCTCCTCTAGACCGGCGTTTCATTCTTCTCCTCGTAATAGCCTGGCAAGTTTACCATTCCCTGTCTCTTTCTCTTAGTCATTTTACTATGGTTACGTTGTATAGCTTCAATCTTTTTTGCATTATACATGTATTTTTTCGAAAGTGACTGATTTTGTTGTTTTGCTTCACTTTTTCTACATGGGTTTTTGTTTTGTTTTATGTCCTTTTAAAGACTGTTTCAGTAATATGGTTGTTTCAGTGGCCTTGGCTGATTCATATTGTGATTTGATCTGCCAACTATTTAGGCTGGAGAAGATGACTCAGCTATTGATGAATTTTTTAGCAGTAGGAAATTTGTGTCACATAGAAGAGGGACAAATTCCCAACAGAATTTACGGGGTAGTTTTTCAAGGAACGTCAATGGTAGAGGTTCCCCAAGATATGTGTACAAGCCAAAGAAATCACCTGGGGATGAACTTAGCTGTGCAGTCTTATCCCTGCAGGGGAAAATTAGTGGTGAGGCCCGTGGTTCAAGCCAAAATGAGTGTTTAATGGTTTCAGGTTCGGTCATTGAGGATAATTCTGTGCCTTGTTCTTCTCATTTGAGTAACGAGAAACAGACTTCCATTGGAAAGAGTTCGAATTATGATGTAGCAGTTGGAGATCTAGAGCAGTCAGAGCAAGTGGCATTAGTTAAACCTTTTGATATTTGCCCTCCTAAAGCTGAAACTCCTTTCATGTTAAAACCATCTCTGCTTGTCAAGAACAGGGAAAGACGGAATGAAATTAAACGTGCTACAAAGAGAATAAGTGGCAGTATCCTAAGACCTGGAATGGTTCTTTTAAAGGGCTACTTATCCATGGATGATCAGGTCCTATATGTGCTTTCTTTTATTTCTCTTGCAAAATTGTGGTTCATACTGATCATATGCATGCCTAAACTCATGGTTACTTAATTTTCATCTTGCAAGTTCAGTTGCTATTTCTTGAAAGGTGGTAAATAATGTTCAGACTTGTAATTCCTTAATTATTTAAACTAGGATTTGGTTAATCTTTTCAGAAACTACTGGTCTTAGACTCTTAGTAGTGTAGAGAAACTTTTCTTCCGAGAAGTTGTTTATGTAGTTTCCCCTAAGTTAGCGTATTCCGTTGTTATTCTAGATCAAAATAGTAACACTATGCCGAAACCTTGGACTGAGTTCTGGAGGTTTCTACCAACCTGGTTATCGTGATGGTACAAGGCTGCACCTGAAAATGATGTGTCTTGGTAAAAACTGGGACCCTGATACAAGTGAATATGGAGAGTATCGCCCAATAGATGGTTCTAAGACACCAAATATTCCTCATGAACTTCATGTCCTCGTTGAGAAAGCAATCAAAGATTCACATGCCCTCATTGAAAGCAATGCTAGAGTAAAAAATGCAGAAGACATTCTGCCATGGATGTCACCAAACATCTGCATTGTAAACTTTTACTCTGCAAATGGACGGCTTGGTCTCCATCAGGTTTGGAATGAAAATTTCTTGTCCTCGTTTTTGGATTGCCATTTTGCTCAACCCCATTTGAACTGATGCTGTAATATTTTTACTTCAATTTCCTAACTTACACATTACTTGAATGCACCATTCTTGCTTGGGTTCTGCTTTTACCCAAAATACTGATAACTCCTGGTTTGGTGAACAGGATAAAGATGAAAGTCAAGAAAGTCTTCGCCAAGGATTACCTGTAGTTTCTTTCTCAATCGGCGATTCTGGAGAATTTTTGTACGGTGACCAAAGGGATGTTGAAAAGGCGAAGAAACTTGTACTAGATTCTGGAGATGTTGTTATATTTGGTGGGATTTCTAGACATATATTTCATGGTGTAAGTTCAATCCTACCAAACACCGCTCCTAAGTCCCTACTTGAAGAGACAAATCTTCGTGCCGGACGTCTGAATCTTACTTTTAGAAAGTATTGAAGACCTTCTGTATGCATGGAGCTTTTATAAATGATCATAGACCTAACTCTAATAGTCAAGCTAATGCTTTGCATGCACCCAGAGTGCCAATTCATGAGACTTTACCATTTATGGATTCTGCTATCACGTCAACTTCTTTAATGGTGTAGATTCTGTGATCCACAGTAATAGTTGTGGTCCTCTTAAACACCTAAATTTGGTTTAATTCAACCGATTAAGCAAAGTGCTGTTAAATGTAAAAGTGGACATAAAAGGTTGACCCCCAACTTCGAGAGCCCCTCAATCCCGACCTATCAGGATATTAAGAAGAGTAAATTGCGCGATATGCCCTAATAGAGTATGGAACGCCTGTTTGACTCAACCACTGCCCACAAAGAGGCCAAATTCAATTTGCAGGGATTTGAACTATCTATCTTAGGTTTGGCAGTCCCGGAAGGTTTTACCCCAGTCGTCCTTTCTTGTCGATCTTTCTATTACGGTGAGATTCCAATACAACTATAAAAGAACAGTACAAAATAACACGTTCATACTAGATAAAGAATGTGGAATCTTCCCAGTTGGATAGTTCACCTATATCTGGTGTGGACCATTGCAGAGCAATGAAAAAAAACTAAAGAAAAAGGACCGTTGGACCTGTACATTAATGGCTGGTTGGAGCAAACACTACAGGCAATCGTCAAAGTGAAGCTGTTAGCTACATAGCTGGTGCTCGGTGGGATCCAATCCAACCCCAGCTATCAAGTTGCTTGTAGGGGAAGAGAGAGATTTTCCACAGTTCTGGGTAGACCTTAACATCATCTAAAGGACCCTATTTAAGTAAATTATATTCCTTCGCAATAATCTCAATCAACTGACAATAATCATGTCATAATAACACATTTTGAAAGATATATATGGGCCCAATATGAATAACGGAAAGAAGAAAAAGGAGTTGTACAATATGTATGGATCATCTTTTCATGGATAAAACAAAGTCTCTTCTTCTGTTGTCTTCTTTCCCACGTTAGTCCATTACAATATACAAGCCCCTAGTGTCATAATTGATTCTTCCTTCTTACTTTCTGCAATTCCATGCTTTTGGTTAAAAGAGATGGAATGGAGGTTGTTTAACACTTCGCTGGGTGAATTAAAAGGGACCAACTTAACCATTATTGTCCAAAACCCCTTATTTTCTCATTACTGTCGACCGTTTTTCTGATACAATACAAGTAACATGAAATATCATTCTCCGCTTCTCTTCTGCTCTCTAGGCTACGTGAATTCAATGTCAGTTAGAAGTCATCTCAGATGGTTTAGAAAGTGGAAGTAATAAAGACCATGCAAAAGACTCTTCCTTGTCATCTCTTTCGGCTTTTAATTGATGCATGTTAGAATTGATTTGTATCACAGAAGAACGTAGTAGCAATGCCTAATGTTCGTGACATTTTAACACCACCACCTACCCTTTAATGACTGATTCAACTCTTATGTTCATCTGAGAAATTATAACACTTCACTGGTGGGGAAGTTTAGAAAGGGAAAAGCAAATGAGTCAAGATAGAACCATGGCAAGATATACAGAAGCATCCAACTCCTGGGGCTCGTGTTGTTGGACAATGTGTGCTAGTGCAGATACAGACTGTCTTTTCTTGCACAATAAATTGAAGATACGCTTGTAAAGGAAACAAGGTCAAGAAAACACAAACTAATATAGGGTCCTACCATGTGAAGTAAGATGAAGAATATGATCTTGTTATTGATAGTGGGTTTTCTTTCTGTCAGTAAAGGGAACTTGTGAATGAAATTTAGTCATTGGTGGGCAATGCACATTTTAATTGAATATATATATATATATATAATCGTTTATTTTTGTTTTATAAATCCCACCAATTGTTTAATTAACCAATTATCTAACGAATCGTGTACGAGAAAATATGATATCAAATTCTCTGTCTCAAATATCATGTTCTAACCCTATTTTTCTCCCAAAATACTGTGCTTTTATATGTTCTAATCATATTTTTGTTTTAAAACGATATTATTTTATACGTAAACAAACATAAGACGATGTTGTTTTATGTTTAACCTATTCAACGTTGATTCTGATAGCTGTGTTCAATTTCAAGAACTTTCAAAGGTATTTTTATATACAATTTATTAATTTATTATTTTTTTCTTAATATATCTGTATTTTAGATATTTACCTCTTATTAAAGATGTCAAATAAACCCTTTAAAAATTTTAAAGCTAATTAAAAAAGATTTTTTATTTATAAAAATTGATTGATTGAATAATAAATTGATTATTTTTTTTGTTAAACCACCTAGTATTTGGTATTACACAGGCAACCGACTAATTCGAAATTCGAATTCGAATCAGGTAAGACCATTTTGAATGACAAAACTCCTTTTTATGAGTTTTAAAGTGACTTTATTCTTAAAACTTGAGCTTGAAACTTTGGTTAGAGATAAAAGAGTGTCTGCCACTCTACTGTAACCCTTGTGCATAAAATGATTGATTTTTAATAATAAAATTAAAATTTAACTAATTCAAAATTTTTATTATTACATCACGCAATCAATTCGATTTTTAAAATATTAAATTCCCGAAGTGTGAGAGAAAGACAAAGAACTCTTTTGAGTTTTGAAACATAGTCATTTCACTTTAACGACACTAATGTCCTCTTTGGTAATTTCAAGTTAATGTTATGTGGAGTCGTTGTCTTTCAATTTTTTTAGTTAAAATTTCTCCGCAAGCAAACACAAGCTTTTGCCTGAAAGAAAGGAAAAACACGCACTCCCTCTCTCTACTGTGCAGTGCGTAGAGAGAGTAAACCAGGGAAAGCCAAAGGGTAGGGGAAAAAAAGAAAAGAAAAAAGGAAACAAAAGATGGGCACTTGTGAAATGAGTAAAGCAAAAACCATTCCATTGTTTCTTAGAACTTAAAAAAGTAAAGCAAAAACCATTCCATTGTTGGGGTTTCTTACAACTTAAAAAAGACCTCCAAAGGGCAAATTCTTGTAAAGAGTACAGAGACTGGTAACGGATATAGTAGATGAAACCTAAATGCTGGTGCTCTTTTGATGAACTGTAGAGAGAGGAACAGATTCCCCATTCCAAGATCTCAGTTGTATGCAAAGGTATGATCTTTTCCCAAACGGTTCTTAAATCTTGAGCTGAAATGAGTGAACTTTTTGTATTTCTAGCATGCAAGCTTAGTGCATTTTCGTCTCCCTACTTGTTTCTTTAATGCGCACGCAGATTGGATTTCCTTTTTTTGGATTTGTCGTTTGAATTCGGATTATGCGGGTATCTTTTGTGAGCGGGTTCCGTTTGGCTTGAAGCATTCAAGGTCGGATTTTAGTGGAATCAGATCTGGTTTTGCTTAGTTTGTTCGAAACATTGGTTTCTATATCAAACAGTGGCTGATTTTAGGTACATTTTTTGGGTTTAAGGAGTAAGATCCATGGTTGATGCCTTTGTAGGCATTTAGAGTCTTGAACTAGTAGGCCTTACCCAATGAGTATATTCTGCGATTTATTTTCCAACTTTCTTCATTTTGATTCTCAATGTGTATCGGTAAAGTGTTGCTTTCCCTGTTTGATTTCTAAAATGGGAAGTACGTTACATTTTAACCAAATTCATCCACAGAATTGGTTATCGTCTTCTGTTTTCTTTGTCAGAACTTGCGCCAGAGATTGGAGGGTTTTTCTCTTGAAAATCTACTGACTTTAAGAGTTGATTACTTTACAAGCTGGGGATCTCGAATCTATCTGCAAATGTGCATTATTAGGCGTAGGAGGAGGATAAAGGATCAGTAGTGTCAAAATTTTGTTGAAAAAAATGAAAACAGACACGCCTATTGACTATGCCGTGTTTCGATTGTCACCAAAGCGCACAAGGTAATTTCCTGATTTGTCTTGTTGTACTTGTCTTTCAGATTTAATGTTTGACATGTATTTCCTTTTTTCCAGATGTGAATTGTTTGTTTCTAGTAATGGAAATACAGAGAAACTTGCTTCAGGACTAGTGAAACCATTTGTGACTCATTTGAAGGTTGCAGAAGACCATGTTGCACAAGCAGCTCATTCAATTAAACTTGAAGTTGAAAGAGGCAGAAGTGGTGATGCTTGGTTTACAAAAGGAACCCTGGAAAGGTATATGCAATGCCCTTCAGGATACCTTCATTACTTTTAGAGAACTCAATGATGATTCGACTTTTGATATCATCTATGCTTCTTCTTCCTAGATTTGTGCGGTTTGTCAGTACACCTGAGGTGCTCGAAATGGTTAACACATTTGATGCAGAGATGTCTCAGTTGGAAGCAGCCCGGAAAATTTATTCACAGGTAAACTGCCATTTTTGGTAGCAGAAGCCCTCTGATTATGGTTTAAAAGAGCATTTCAGCTGAATTCCAGAACTTTTTGTTCAGGATGCTGGAGATCAGTTTTCTGGTGCTTTAGGTGTGTACCTTTCTCCCTTTTTAGATTATTGTGTGTTTATAAGCCTGTCGGAAATTGTAGGATGATACTGCTACATTGTAACAGGCCTAGTGCAATTATGATTTAGGGATCAAAGATTCTTTGACTGCTGGCTTTTATAGTATAAGAATTTATTTTATATTGCCTTTCATTGGTAATGATAAAACGTCTGAACAGTTATCTTCATCTGTCTAGTAAGACTAGTGAACACACTTTTGATTGAGACATCTTATATGAACTGTCCTTCCTATCATAGACCTGAACTAAATTAACACAGGTTTTGATTAATTTGCTACAGATGGGAATGGATTGGGAACCATTGCGGCAGCGGATACAAAGTAAAGCTATTTGATTTAACGTTTCCTATTTATCAGGGCCTGGTGCCTGGGGGGTGTGAGGCTGCCAATTTCATCAGATGTTGAAATTCTTGAAGTTCTATGTATTGAGTTTTTCATTTCGATTGAAGTGATTGAAACTTTTTCCACATAATTAAATTGAAACCTTTCCACATGATTAAAGTTATTTTTCTTTCCTTTGCCTTCTTGGTTTGAAGGGTGGTGGAGTAGTGATCAATATCATCTTAAATCATTTACAAGGATGTAGAACATTTGGAAGATATGGAAATTGCAGGGATAACCTAGCGTATTCATCTTTTATAAAAAGTAGGCAGGGACGTATTGGTAGTGATTTATGATGATAGTAGACAGTAATAATGATGATTTCAAGGATTATAGTGTAGAGTAGGCTGCTCAGCAAAATGAGGCTATATGTTTCTATGAGATACACGAACTATGATATTTGAATCAATGTTTGCAGCTTGTTCCTTAATGTAGTGTGTCAAATGATTCAGGAAGGAGCTTCTGAGGGCAATGGATGTGCGACTTGCTGCAGTTAGGCAGGATTTAACTGCAGCATTTGATCGTGCATCAGCTGCTGGTTTCAATCCTGATTCTGTCACAGAACTTCAGCACTTTGCAGATTGTTTTGGTGCCCATCGCTTGAAGTAAGTACCCTGAGGGATTTTGTAGACCTATTTGGTTCTCAAAACTCTTTCTATCTCTCCTACCAATTCCTGCCAATTAACTGCAGTTACGAGTGTGGGGGCCCATAACTAGGAAAACTGAGGAAAATCTTGTTTAGCTTTCTGTCTTCTAATCACTTTTATCTTGGTTACATCAATCTACCAACAATAAAAGCAGCAGATAAACATTTGAGTTGTGACTGCCTTTTTCCCCATGTGCTCCTCTGCATGGTTCCTAATCTTCATTTTCAAGTAAAATTAATTGCCCTCAGGTGTTGATTGTGCTGCCTCATCCTGTGGACTGATTTATATACACATCCTAAGATGACATAATAATCATGCCCAATTATGTGTAGCAAACTTTGTTTGAAATTCCAAGCTCCATTTTCTGGTTCATTTTTCTCTTCAAATTGACTTTCCTTTTGTTGATGATTTCTACTTGACACTTGGTCACAAGTCAACGCCAGAGAGTGAAATCAACTATAGCAGGGAAGTAATCTTATGGAAATTGCCTTTTCATTTTCTTCTTTCCTTGTTTCCGTTTCGGATCTTCTTGTTATCATAGGGCTCTACCAGCTCCAATCTATGTTGTACATCGTGCTTCTTGGCAGCTATCTGGGATTTGGTACATTGGGATCTAGGAATATTTTGTGAAATCATCTTCTACTCCTCTCCTTACATTCTAGTGTCTTTTCAATCATGAACTTTGATTTCGTCTGTAGTTTGCTTGCAAAAGTCATTTGTTAAACTTATCAAATTCACTTCTCATATTGAATCAATTCTTTTTATGAAGAGATCCGATCGCAACTTTTCACTACCTGTGAGAGTTGAAATTGTGGAGTTTCATTTTTAGATGGTCTTCAGTTGTGCTTCTGGATCCTCTTATCTTGAAAGTGAAACTCCAATAAATATCTAAAAAGTTATCTGCCGCTACATTCATTTTCCTTGACAAGTGGCAAGTGACTGGGCTAGAAATTTGAGTATTTATGTAAAAATAGTTATGGTCTCTGCATAGGGAAATGGATTCTATTATCCCAATCATTTTATTGGTGGAACTGCATTTTTCATGGAGCCAAATTTAGAAGGTATGGGAGGTTGAGTGAATATGATTTTTATGAAGGTATGACTTTGCTATCTTGATGATTTAAAGTCCCTTTCAAGCACACTTTTTGATTGTTAACACTAATGAATCCACCTCCCTTTATTTCATTCCAATTCAATACCGTATGCTTTGTATTGATCTCAGCATTATGATTCTTTATTACTTCAAATCTTTATGTTACTACAAATCCAGAAAATTTTTGCTCAAGCATTGGGATTGCTGAGATGGTTCCCGTGTGCCCTAAGTTTATGATGTGTAGAACACCTGAATTTCAGGAAATTTTCTATAGTCTAGGGTATTGCTCTGAGTGAACCTTGGCTACTTGTTAGCTCCTTGTTAGGCTATTGTCCCACACTCTTTATTTTTAGTGTGCTAGAACATTCTGCCATTTGGGACAAATAAGTAGTCATTCTGGTTAAAGATACAAAGGAAGTAGTGTACACCTTACCCCATATTTGAGATATTATAACAAAGAGTGAGAAAACTTAAATGTGGGAATATTATATAAAGGCTGGCATTTACTCTTCTCAACTAAACAAGTCACTATCCATCAGGTTTAGTAGTTAGAGGATGGTTTTCTGGTTCTCAGGGTCCCAACTTCCTTTTGCTTCTCACCTTTCTTGTTTTCTAATATGTTTTAACTATTCCTCAACCAACTCAAATTAATACATCTGTTTTGTTTTGTCCATCTGGCAAGATAATAATAATCAATACTTACATGTATTCTGCAGTGATGTTTGTGCCAAGTTCATCTCATTCTGCCAGAGGAGACCTGAAATGATCTGTCAATGGAAGCCATGTGTTGAGGATCAAGTGGTTCGGGCATCATGGGAATCTGACATGTCAATTGATGACTCCACCGAAGAGTCAAGTGGATCCCACAATGTGAGGGGCCACCACCAACAAGCTGGCCATGACCAACAAAACTCAGAACAAAGCCAACTGAACCAATCTAATCTCTCTACCTGTGAACAACCTATTTCCTTGCTCTCTGTTAACAGGAAACAGAACAGTGAAGGAGGGGCAAAGAAAGAGGGATCTGCTACTGACTCGTCTACTGACTCGTCACAAAATCAACGGGGTCCCCCAGGAAGGAGACTGAGTGTGCAGGATAGAATCAACCTGTTTGAAAATAAGCAGAAGGAGAATTCAGGTGGGAAAACTGGAGTTGTGGGAAGATCTGCTGAGTTGAGAAGACAATCTTCTGATGTCTCATCTGGACCTGAAAAAGGCGTGCTCAGGAGATGGAGTGGTGCCAGTGATATGAGCATCGACTTGGGAAGTGACAAGAAAGATAACAACTTTACGGATAGTCCTGCATTAATACCCTCTTCATCTTCTCTGTGCCAGAACGGAAGTATTGTGATTCTTGGTTCATTAGATGACAGAAAGGACCAAAAGGAATTGAATGATAGGACAAGCTCAGTCCAGATTGAGGCCAATAGTATTCCTAAAGATCAGGGTGAATTGCGGAGTCATGGTGGTGGTTCCATTGTGAAAGATGAGGAGGTGGGTTTGAAGGAGAACCTTGCCTGGAATTATCAAGTCACTTCTGAGGCCAAAGTGAACTTTTTTGCTGGTAAAGGGGAACTAGTACTCGATGATCATTCAGTTGGAGAGAAGGGCAATTCAAGCAGGGAAGAGAAGACATTTGGAGTTTTGGATTTAGGGGGACCTGAGAGAAAGTCTAGAGCCTTTCCAGAGAGATTGGAGAACATTTTGGTTAAGAATCAGGCTAGTCTGAGCCAGACAGGAGGTAGGATAGGCGATACTCAACTTGGGAATAGTGTGGAGGGTGCTGGCTTCAAGGATCAGCCTCAGAGTAAGTTTAGGGCTTGTCATTCGCATAACCGATCTCTTTCAGGCCAATTCGAAGGTGCTTTTGGAATGAAAGTTAAAGAGGTGCCACAAGGAAAGGTAGGGCCAGATAATACCACTGGAGAAATTGAGCAAGTAGGAAAGAAGGACTTTGCTTCTCGAGAAAAGGAGTCAGGAAAAGCGGGAGATCTTCAAGTTCCAAAAATAAAGGTCCAAAAACCTTTTTCTGCTGGTCCAGAACAGAAGAGAAAGATGCAGAGTGGGAGGGATGAGGGTGGTCTCATATTGGGAAACAAGGCTGTTTTGCCCAATAAAAAGGCTTCTGAAAGCCAAGCAAATTTTATTTCTGCTCAGACAACATCAACAGAACAATTTCAAAGGGTTAGGCAGAATAAGGGGAACCAAGAGCTCAATGATGAGTTGAAAATGAAAGCTAATGAGCTTGAGAAGCTATTTGCTGAACACAAGCTTCGGATACCTGGAGATCAGTATGGTTCTGCACGAAAATTTGCAGTAAACTTGCAGTACAAAAAACCAGCAGCAGTGGAAATATCCCCGACACAATCTAAGGAGAAAAAACCAGTCATTGAACCAATTGAGTTTCCTAATGATAGCTCTGAGTTCAGAACTCCTCCTATGAAGTCAGTGAACCATCAAGACGATAGCATTAGTTTGAGCCAAAATACTTGTGAGATTAGCTTTTCTGATGATTCAAGAGGAAAATTCTATGAGAAGTACATACAAAAAAGAGATCTAAAGCTGAGGGAAGAATGGAGTACAAAAAGAGTAGAGAAAGAAGCCAAATTAAAGGCTATGCAAGATAGCCTTGAGCGGAATAGAGCCGAGATGAAGGCCAAACTTTTTGCATCTGCCAGCAAACAGAGTTCTGCATCTGGTGCTCGACTACTAGCAGATAGTCTGAGAAGGTCCAATGTTCATTCGACTTCTAAGAAAGAGCAGGTACAATGACACTTGGTACATATTAAGAGATAACTTCCAAGGCTAAGTTTTGAACTTCCAATTTTGTTTTGTTTCTGGTAATTGGAATCTTGAAGCATCCCCATCTCACAAGTTGTTCATTTTGACAGCATCCTGTAGATTCTACTCAAAGTGAAGAAGACGAAGATCCTTCTGAGTTTTCTGAACGGAAATATTGTGGCCAAGATAGATTCTTCAGTGAGTCATCTTTAATTGATGGTTCTGCTAAAAGCTCAATTATAAAGCCTTTGCCAAGTAGAAATTTTTCTTCATCCACCCCTCGTACTGCAGCAGTACCAGTTCAACGGTCGTCCAAAATCTCTAGCTCCAATTCAGGGAGACAAAGATTGCAATCAGAAAATTCGCCTGCACTCACTGTTCCAAACTTTTCTGAATTGAAGAAAGAAGGCACAAAACCCTCTACTGATAGCAGCAAAATGACAAATCACCCACAGCTGAGAACCTATACTCGCAGCAAGAGTTTCAGCGAAGACATACAACTTGCTGAAGAAGAAAAACCACGACATTCTGAATCTTTGAGGAAAAGCACTGCTGGACCTGGTGAATTTAATGATGTCTCTTCTTTGAATGATGATGTTGTTGTTTTGGCACCTTTAGAGTTTGATGATGATTATGGTCAACAGGGATCTAATGATAAATTTACAAAATATATGGATTCGAAGCCTTTCCTCAAGAAGGGTGATGGTCAATGTCCTTATGGAGGAGCTGGTGCTGGTAAAACTTCAATGCCCTCTGAGGTTTTTACACATGAAAATCAATTTGAGGAATTACCCTCTGAAATATATGATTTGAATGACTTGAAAATGAGTGAAGAAGAAGAGGAGGGGCTTGAAAAACCTGAGGTTGAAGATTGTGCTAAAACGAATAACAGCAAGGCAAGGTTAAGCCAGCGATCGGACAAGATGGTCATATCTGGTTCTGAGAATGGTGATCCTTTGAGATCCCTTTCTTACATTGATCCTTATTCAGTTGCTGACTTGCCTGCCTCTTTGCTTTCGTCCTTCCATGCAGTTGGGACCTTGCAGGAGTCTCTAGGAGAGCACCCCGTATCACGGAATTCACAAATGCGTCATCCGTTATCCTACCAACTTGAGGCTTCAGACATTGATGCTTCTGTCGACTCTCCTAAGGGAAATACTGCATCCTGGAATTTTCACCCACCCAACCAAGTAGAAGCTGATGCAGCTCGAATGAGGAAGAAGTGGGGAAGTGCTCAAAAGCCTATTCTTGTTGCCAATTCATCAAACAATCAGTCCCGCAAAGATGTCTCAAAAGGATTCAAACGGTTATTAAAATTTGGAAGAAGTACTCGTGGAATTGATAATCTAGTGGATTGGATCTCAGCTACTTCTTCTGAAGGAGATGATGACAGAGAAGATGGACTAGATCCTGCAAGTCAATCATCAGGAGACTTGAGGAAGTCAAGAATGGGATTCTCACAGAGCCACCCTTCTGATGATAGCATCAATGAAAGTGAGTTATTCAATGAACATGGTAATCTTCCATTTCCAGGTTCACTAATTACTCAAGATGCATGTACTAATAAGATTGATTCTGGGATGTTTTCTCCAAAGGAAAAGAAGATTGATTCTAGGACGCATTTACAGTATATATGTGGTCTTATGTATGTTCCCATGTAGATTGGAATTGATGCCTTCTCCTCCAGCTTTGGGAAGTAGCCGATTCCATGATTAGGAAATCATAGCATCCCCTTGTTCAAAATGATGGGGCTTTAAGTCATTCCTCTCTAAATACAAAGGAAATGTAGTTGCTCATTCTGTTTAATTTATTGCTCTGGCTTTCAGTATGATATCCCTTTGCTGTTGAAGGTAAATCATTTGGGGAACATTCAGAGATTTTGCACTGTACTGATCTAGCACTATCTGTTTTATAGTGTCAGTGTCACATATCTAATTAAGCTTGTCATCCAAGGGGTTTTAGCCATTTAATCTAGGTGGAAAAACTTTCACATTAGGGAAGTCATTAAGTTGCATGATTTGAACCATTGTTCAAACTAAGGGAGTGTTGAGAATTTTGTGATCTGCTGGAATCTTTCTACTTACTGCATTGATGTACTAATAATGCTTCTTTCCTATACTTGTCCTTCAGGTAAGCTGAGAATTGGCTAGCAGTGCTATATGTTTGAAAAATGACTACTGATTTGATGTTTGTTTGATGCAAAAGCAAACTTCAAATCTATAAAAGAAATAAAAGAGGAAAAGATTAATCAATCACAAGCTTTAATTTGGTGGAATGAGGATTAGGAATTGAGTTGACACACAAGATAAGGGCTAAAATTTAGATTATTTTAGAATTCCTTATTGAAATTGAAGTAGTAGTAAGTTAAATATGATATTTTATTTTAGATATATTATCTTAGTTATTAAGGAGTTACAGAATTTTTATTAGAATAGGATTTAAATTTTAGGATTCCTTTCCTACTAGAATAAGGGTTCTAAGAACTCTTTATATATGTGTCCTCAGCCGTTCAATAGAACAAGCAATATGAAATTTTTCTACAAACTTGAGTTTTCAAATAGAAGGTTTGATACGTTCTTCTAATAATGATTCTTAGACCCTATAAGTAATTCTTTGTTTTCTACTCTCCATTGTTTGTGTTCCCTACAAAATTCCAGTCATTAAGCCTAAATTCTAACTATATCAAATCCTAAACTCCTAAGCCTAAATTTTCAGCAATCAAACATTAAATTTTCAGCTATACAAAATTTAAAATTTCAGCATCCTAACCAAAGTTCAATCTTAAAACTTGATATTCAGTAGCTGAATATCAACCATATTTCTTAATTTTGTGATTTTTGGCTGCTATTTGTCCTACATCATTGTTTCCATGTAGATTTTTCTATTTATTTTGAATTTATGTTTCCAATTATTTTCTTCAAATTTTATGCAAAAGTAAAAGGAGGGATTTTTAGGTATGGCTTTGATCTACTGCTGAAATCTCAGGTGGATGACTTGTCTCTCTTCTTGCAGCTCAAGCCTTGAATAGCTCGATACCAGCACCTCCAGCAAACTTCAAATTGAGGGACGACCGTATATCTGGGAGCTCTATCAAAGGTGACTTCTTTTACGCTCCTTTAGTGGGATTTGTTTATTTTCCTTGGCAACACATGCCATTCACTTTAAGCTGCACAATGCTTTGTTCCTAATAAATTTCCGTAGTGATTGGCCTAGTAGATAGCTTCACGTCATTGCTAACTACACGCTTGCATCATGTCATCACTAGCTATGTGCTTGACAAACTTGATCTTTCCTGCACTAGTCAGGCTTAGCCAATTATGAACATGAAGTTTAGAGAAAAATAGAAGCTTCGTTTTGTTAAGGCTGCAAGGCTGTAGCTTAACTTGAGCTAGCTGTCCTAACTCAAGTTCAATGCATTAAAGCATGTTAAGAGGCATATGGGCATCAAAAGCGACCATCTGGTTATTAATTTCTTATCAATGTGGGCCACTTTAGAGATCAGATCTCTCAAGAGGAAAGTACGTTGCTGTCAAGAAGAAGACTAATCACACACATAAAACAATAAAGGGACAATTTTACTAATTTGACATGGCTGGCTTAATGTTGTCGTTGGTTATACAGCCACACTTCTAACAATTTTGCACAAGTTTAAATGTTATGAAAACTGATACTTAGTAAACAGAGTCATGTAAGGAAAGCTTTCTTTTTGAGTTTTTGATTCTTTGAATCTACAATTTACAGCCCCAAGATCGTTCTTCTCACTTTCGACGTTCCCAAGCAAGGGAAATGATGCGAAACTCCGATAATACTTCTGTCAGAAGTTTGGAGGTACTGCTTGAAGTTATTGTTAATGATAAGGTGTAAAGGAATACTACGTGTAGTAGAAAACATGCTTGTGCCAAAATTGGCTGTAAATTCTGTCAGACAAAAATCACCTATTGGTGTTTGTATGATTTTGTTAGTCTAGGAGCATTCTTTTTTCTTTTGCCCACTGGTTTTAGTCTTGTGTGATGTACATGGGATCATCTCGTTAGAATTAGAGTTGTTAACGGTGTAATAATGGTGACGTGATTATCCAGACCAAATCTTTTGTAAACACGATTACTCGTCTTAGTATCTAGAGAATGCTGTTTGTGGCTGCTATTGTTTTTGCTCTTTACCATCTTTCTTGTTGCTTATCAAATGCTGATACTAGTGCCAATTGAACAAAGCTAGTTACACTCTCAGGTATTGGCATAAATTTGCTCTAAGAACCCATCACATCCTTCCTTTGTTGGGATAGTTTTTATGACAAACAGCCACTGTGTATGGTTAATGAATACGGTGGCGACATAGACTCTTTGAAGAACAACATATTTATAATTCGAATGTTTCATTTCTCTAGAAACTTAACATCACAAACCTCGTAATATTTAGGAGTTGCAAAGTGAAGGGCATTGGCAACATTTTATAGCCAGCAATGCTCACAGTGGCCCTATTTTTGTCTCCTGGTGCCAACCCCTCCACATAAAATTTGGATCACGTTAAGCATTTGAGCAGCAGCACTCTTTCAGCTCGACCTTGTCAACTTAAACTCGATACAAACGTTGCAGACAAAAACCTGATCGTGAATAGCAACAAGATAGCATTGACTAAACTTATTATCTTTTGAGTTGATCAAAAACTTTGATCTCTAGCACAAGTTAGATCGGGCACGGTATTTCAAGTGATGTTGCACAGATACAAATCTTCAATCCTTATGCAAGTTTCTGCACAAGATATGAAGTACCTGCATTTCAAAGCTAGAAACATTGATATTTAGCAATAGTCATTGTTAATGCTACTAGACCTGCAACGTCATTTTGAGCCTCAACTTGGATGGTTAGCATTAAGCTACCCTATACTGAATTCACCTCCGTATAATCGCAGATTGCATATCTTTTTCACCTTCATATGCGGTTGGTTTCCTGAGGTCCCCGAAAGGTAGTCCTGGTAGTTCTTTCAGTTACGATGTCCTGTTGCATCGCTTATAAGGCCATTTATGTTGTTCCTGAGGCAATGAGTTTGGTTATCCTACCAGCAGATACTCTTGCATTGGTTGGTGCTGGTGGAGGTGCCAAGTCCACTATTTTTGATCTCATAGAGAGGTTACAGGACCCTATTAATGGTAAGCTCGCCATCTGACTAAAATCCCGGTAATGCAAGTTACCCATTCTAAAAAAATGGGCAAGAGTATAGAGCTTATTAACAAGAATTAGGTGTAGTTTCAAATATTACCAAAATGACTAAAACTAATCATTTAGTTAATTAACCTCTTTCTGTTAAGTTTTGGCTCCTTTGTTTGTCTCATATTAGTTTGGGAAAACAATTGGAGCAAGACTTTTGACTATATAAGGAGGGTGCTACTTCCCTGGTTAGTACACAAATCCAAAGTCAAAGATTTGTATGACAAATTTGACTTTAGTTAAATTCCTCTTTTGAGGTGAGAGTTGGAGAATTTATTTTGGGTATTTCTTTGTGGGTGTGTTGGTGTATTGGGATATTGGGTGAGAGGAAAAATTGTGTGATTGTAAGAATTTTTCACACAGTAGATTTTCTTCTCGGTGTCCGTGATTTTTCTTCGGTTTAGGAGTTTCTACGTAAATTTTCTTGTGTTGTCATTATTTCTCTATTTTCTGCTATTTTTTGTCTATGAAATATCCTTGAATGTGAGTTTGGGAGGTCTAAATTTCCAACAATTAGTATCAGAGTCAAGGTGTGTTTTTTCTTGAAAATTTTGAGTATTCTCTGTGGTCGGAGTTTTGACTGATCTTCCACATCAGAAAGATTTTCTCGAGAAAAGTTCATTTGATGCGGCGGAGCTTTTGTGTGGTAATGTAGAAGTGCATGTCTAGGAAAGTTCTGGCTAAAGAAAGACTTGGTATTTAAGTGTGTCATTTGTGACCCACCTCTCTTTCCTGGGAACTTACCTAGTGTACTGTTCATTTCTACAGTAAAATTCATCAAGACAAAAGAGCATAGAAAAAATGTCAAGAAATAAGGCTTCGAATCTTATCAGATTTGAGGTGGAGAAATTCGACGAGAGAATTAATTTTGACTTGTGGCAAGTGCAAGTTAGAAACATTTTGATTCAGTCGGGGTTACACAAGGCATTGAAAAGTAGACAAATCCCTGATATCAACACTACTATTAGTGATACTAGCAAAACGGCTAGTATGGACAAATCTAGTATGAGTGATGAAGATTTGGAGGATCTGGATTTGACAGGAAAAATTGTGTGATTGTAAGAATTTTCACATAGTAGATTTTCTTCTCGATGCCCATGATTTTTCTCCGGTTTAGGAGTTTCTACGTAAATTTTCTTGTATTGTTATTATTTCTCTATTTTCTGCTTTTTTTGTCTATGAAATATCCTTGGGTATGAGTTTTGGAGGTCTAAATTCCCAACACTATCATATATTAACTTTTTAACATTTTCATTTTTAATCAAAGTGGGATGCTCAACACTCTTCATCAAGTGCAATTGGGACTAGATATCTAGTTCTCACTAGAAATAAATGCAATGGTAACTAGACCAGGTCACTAAGACTGAATATTCAGACGAATAACCAGAAAATTAAGAATCCGGACCAGACTTGTTCTGATATGATATTAGAATTTTTAATATGAGTAAAATGTAGAGCTCGTTAACAAAAATTAGGCTTTAGTTCAATTATTGTCAAAATGACTAAAATTAGTCATTTGATTAGTTAGTTTCTATCATTTATTAATCCTTTAATATTTTCATTTTTAAATAATGTGAATATTCTAACAATATATATATATATATATCGCGTCATTAATCAACTATTGCAAATCTCTAAGAAAAAGGGTTAAGTTGAATTGAATTTAAAATTTAATGATTGAATACGTAAAAGAAACTCTTTGTTAAAAAAATATATAATTAACATTATTTATTAATTCTTTTATAGACGTTTATATACTTATTTTATGTAGCAGAATTTTGAAAAATAAAAAATTGGATTAAAAAATAAACCTCTCCTATAGATACAACAAAATACATAACATATTCTAATATTTTGAATTGAAATGTTTAAATTAAATCATAACATTTTTAAAATGCTCAAAATAGACGTTAATTAGAAGAAAATTTTAACCGAATAAACTCATCGTTAGTTAAATATTACGTTATATTTTTTTAACAAAAAAAGCTCAATTATTGCGTGACAGGTGACCGATAATCTAAAATGTATAAAAGTACTCATAATCTAAATTTTATAAAATGACTACAGGCAATATGATCTACTTTTCATTCTAGGAATTAAAAAAATTAAAGTGGAGTCTCTACCTAGTTTTTATGACATATGAAAGTTGTCATTTGTATTATTTATTAACTTAACCAAAAAGAGTAAGACATCCTAGGTCGTTTACTTAAATCACCAAAGCTTCATTGAGTTCCAGTATTGGAGGAAGGTTACATGACACAAATCCATTATTTACATCACCAGATAAGGAAGTACAACTCCAAGAAATAAAAACACACACACACACATATATTTACAGTGAAAACCACACAAGGAAAAGAAAAAGAAACCGAAAAATCATTGCAACTCCAAAATGAGTTTATGCTGAAAGCAGGGTCTCCCAGTTTCCCAACTCATTTCTCTCCTAAACTCCAAGAAGCAGTGGTTATGGATTCCTTCAGTTGGTTTATCGACCAACCGAACATTGTTATTCTGATTATATATGTACATATATTTACAGAAGTTAGTCATGCATATATATATATATATATACAGGTGCATGAGATGCATATCTGTACAAAGAAAGGTCCCTTTTTGTCAACTTTTCAAGCAAGTGATTGCTTCCTCTCTCAACGATCCAAAGCACTCATCAAAATCCTGCAAAATGGACATATAGACAACCCTGTTAGATTCTAGGGCCATTCTTGTAGAACAATGACTGTTCTGATAATTTTAAGTACTTGTTAATTATAATATTATTGATTCGAGACAGTCTTTCAGGAATCAAAGCCTAAAACCTCATTAAAGCCTTGGTTACTTGTAATATATGATTAAGCAAGATCAAAGCAAAACAATAGAAGTCAGAAACAAAAATGAAACACAATAAACGGAGAAAGAACCAATCGTAAGCAGTCAGACTTCTAGACTCCGCAGAATCGGATGCATCAGGTGACGGCTTCCTACTTGTAAATCTCTTGAATTCCCCCAGGCGTGGGGTCCCAGCTGCATAAACATAGAAAGTTGCCAAAACCAGACTTTATGAAGTTAGGATTTTATGGAAAATGATTGACATTCTTGTTCATACTACTCGTGTATTCATTTAACATCCATTTTCTTTATCAAGAGATGCAACTTGGTTTTAATCTTTATTTCTTGTTCTATACAATTAAGAAAAGAATAGCCATTAATTAAAAGTTCTAACTTCACCAGCCATGCAAGTATAGTGACAAGTTCATCGGAACAGAAGAGATCAAGAGTGTCAAGAAAAGGGTTATTAAAGATCGTGTCTTTTGATCCCTCTCATCGTCAAGGACAAACTTTCCTCAAACGAAGAAATTACAAAACAGAAGCTAGACATGCAATTAAGAGGTAGAGATTAAAGAAAGTTACGAGTTAAAGGAGACACAGGAGTGGTGGAGCCAGACGGAGACTCAGGTGGTGAACCAGAATCCAGATTAAGGTTCTTCCTAACAATAGTAATACTTCGAGACACGGCAATCCCGTCACACGGTGGCGACGACCTCTGATGAGCGGCAGTGAATGAATCATACTTACGTAATTTGCCAAGCCCGCTCTCGGGTGCAGGCCCAGCAAGCGTTTCGTCCCATAGCTTATGGAGAAATCCCATTTTTCATGAACCAAAAGACTTTTTCTCTCTGTGTAACAACCGCCCAGAGGCCTAAACTATTTCTGTTCAGTGATTGGAATAGCTTAAAATGCTCTTATTTCTTGTTTGTTGGAGCTTAAACGACTGTTACCAAGAGAGGAAGAGGGAGCGAAACGCAGGTTAAGAGGTTGAAAGAGGCCTTTTGTTTTGTTTAGTGAAGGAGATAATGGCGGTCTAGGACTTCTTTATAGGTACTGAAACGGAGAAGATGATAAGATATTTGACTATTATTATGTGCAACGGCTCCGGCTAATCTGGTTTTATTAGGAGCCATTCAATGCTTTTATGAATATTAGTTATATTTAGTTAAATGAAATAGCTACTTATCATTATCACTTACATAAAATAATTAGAAAGGACGAAAACAGGAAACTGATGTTTTATTTTCACATTAAAAATTAAAAGACAAGGATAAAATGAAAGATTGTATTATTATGGTTGCTGTTGTTTTCAATTTAGCTTCTAGAAAGTATGATAATCTTTGTCAATTAAAATTTAGAATTTAATAAGATTTTGATTTATCATTATCACACTCAATCCAAGTCTCGCATTAAAGTGGGATTTGAGGAGGTTTGATATTACGCAACCTTACTCTTACATAGTAAATAGGTTATTTCCAGTAGACTCACGTGTGAATGTGACAATAAAAAAATGATGCAGGTTAAAAGAGAAGATATAAAACCTGATATACTAAAAAAGTAGTTAAATATAATTAAATAAGTAAATAAAATAAAATAAAATCAAAAAAATATGAAACAGGAACTAAAAAGAAAAATAAAAGAACAATAAAAGGTAAGAAGAAGTTTCATGTTTAGCTGTTCAAGAGATTGAGAAAAAATTAATGTTGTCTTAACTAGTACTGAACAAATCATAGTACTGTATAGATCTGACAAAATCTAAAACAAAAATACAAAGAAATAACAGTTTTATACCAGCATTTTATTTTGTTAACTAATAAGGACCACAATGATAGCATTAAATGGCACAAAATCATAACAAATTACTAAAGATAGAAAACAATTATGCTATTATAGCATAACGTATCCATCCTGCACTTTGCTTATCTCTAATATCACCAATTTAAAATTTTAAAGATTTATACTTTTATATTACATAATCAAACATAGGCTCTTTGTTAGGTAATATAAGACTATGTATTATCAAATCTCCTCAAATTTTACGTTTCAGTAGAACTTCAATTGGGTGTTGATGATTGAAGATTGATGATGATATTAAAATTAAAAAAACGAAAACTAAATCACAATAAATAAAATAAGCTATTTTTAGTTGGGGGTTGGAATTTATATTAAGTATTTATACTTTTTAATATTAAAGCACTTAAAAATATAAACTAATTCACAATAAATAAAATAAACTATTTTTAATTGGATTAACAGCCAAACTAGCCTAGGCTAATGTTCAGTCAAACAAGCCATCCAATCCTAATAGATAGGAAACTAAGAAGATGACTTGATCAAGTAAAAAGGCAATCACGAGCCAGTTAGGCCCCACTCTATAACTAATACTTTATATACACGTCGATCTGGATAAGATTGAAGTAGAAAAAGATGTGAGATCTTTGTTCTTATCTACCAAACAACCATAGATGTCGAAATGTGACTAAATTCAATATTTCATCTTGATGAACTCTTACAACCGAAAACTAAAACCTCTTTAACCCATTGACGTTAATGTTGCAACTAGAGTTTCTAATCATCGGACTTAGTTCTTGTTCGGCTATTTATTTCATGTAGGCATTGATAGTTCTTCTTCAGGCTTAACAACACAGGTTTCAAAGAGACAACGAGAAGTGGCTTAATAGCGTTAGCTCCTTACTTATTTATAGGAGTTTTTAAGTTTGAGTCATTTTAAAGGAGGTGAAATGGATAATTTGTCTTATTGATGATTATCTAGCCCCTTGGATATAGCTCTTTGATCGGATCAATTATGGATGCCTTGTTTTCAGTGGTAATGTGGGAGTTGAAGCTGATAAGGAATCTGAGGGCTGCTGGAAACCTGATACTGAGTAAGGAACTAATGATCAATCAGCAGTTGACTAATTAAGTATATGACGACTCCTTATACACAGAAATATATAGGCTACGTAAGAACTTGAAAAATTTTGAAGTTCCAGATTTACATCGTTCAAAGCAGAATGACTGTGCTGTTATGTCACATATGGCTAAGTCTCGACGTAAGATAACGTTTGACAGACAAGGAACTTGTCCGTACAGAATCGAAATAGAAGACGCTTAAGCACTCTAAAAACATTATTGAAAATATATCAGCTTGCAACTCTTTTAACGTATGAGTACTCTCGAGGTCTCTGTAGGTGAGGTTCACTGTTGGCACTAAAGATTTAAATTCCGTATTTTATTGGCTAGAAAATAGTAAAAAATTATTTTAAAAAATATTGGTTGTAAATATCGGTAAGTATCGGTCAATTTTACCTTATACCAGCCAATATTAACTTACATTTAAAATACCAGCTAAATATGAGTCAATATGATAAATTTAAAATTTTGAAGGACTTTTCAGGAAAATTTTTCCTTTCCACATCCCCTTCTTTCATTTTTCAAACATCTTTTAATTAATTATTTATTTGAGTTTTTATTGTGATTTTTTAATTTTAATTTTTAAAATAAAATAAATATTTTTATACTCATAATAATCATACATTAAATAAAACTTTAAAATAAATTATTTTTAATTAAATTTATTTTAATTTTTATATAATATTTATTAATAAAGTATTAATAAAATTATTTTATTTTAAAATAAATA
>JAOQMS010000005.1:4598602-4641412 GCA_027563885.1 Erythroxylum longipes
TAATAGAATAAAATTTATTAAATAATTAATAATAATATTTTTATATAATTAATAATAAAATAATAAAACTTTTATTATTTTAAAATAAAAATATATAAAAAATTATTTGTCATGGTTGCCGTGACTTTTTAATTAAACATAATTTATGTTTTAAAATCATAACGTTAAACCTCTTGCAATAGTCATTTTAATATTAGGGGTATGATAATCATTTATTATACATTACATTCTATTACATCTATCTTCCAAACAATATTTTACTACATTACATTATGAACTCTTCCATCCCTTTTTAAAGGGTTTTTCATTATATTATATTCCATTTCATTATAAACCTTTCTATTCAGTTCCGTTCCGTTCTATTCTATTCTATTTTATTCTATTAATTAATATCTAACCAAACAGGCCTAAGTGAGAGAACTTGGTGATGCTCTTTTGGCGTAATATGTTTTACTACACGGCTAAGAGTTGTTAACGCCAATGTTCTAATATTGTCAATTTTTATTTTAATTTTATATAATTTAATAATATTTTTTGTTAAAAGCTGATTAGATTATTAATTAATCAATCATTTTTGTAAACTAATAAATTTTTATAAATAAAAATAAATCGATTAATTTTTATTTAATTGTCTCTTTTTTAATTAAATTTTAAATTTTTTTATAGATAAGAATAGTCTTCTTTAATTATTTTTCAAATTCTTTAATTTATTCAAATTTTAACTATTTTTACAATGGTCTAATGTTTATTTTACCTTATAAATATTAAATCTCTTATCGTACTGATTTAATTTTTGGTCCGATTTTTAAAACATTAGTTAATATACTGCATTATGTTAGCCCGCAAGGTTTGGGTTATCTTAAATTGTGACCTAACTTAGGCCGAAATTAAACAATTAACCAAGTATTTGTTATAATGTTCCAATTCCATCCAATATAACAAACCTACTTATCTAAAATAGCTTGATAATTCATAATTATTATTTTGTTGTAAAATCGATCAAGAATAATTTGAAAAATATTAGTGAAACCTAAATTCTTGTCATTATAATAATTTTCAAGGTGACTAAACTTATTAAATCTTTTATTGATTTATAAAATTTGATATTCTAAAAAATGATTTTGTTAGATATGCAATTAATTGGCTAATTTACGAAATTAATTTAATTGAACTACTTCGTAGGTTAACATTCACTTTGGCCACTTAACTTTTGTTGATAGTTAACTAAGTTGAAATTTAGAAACTACTAAAACTCAATTTTAAACAACTTTATAATAATATTATTCACTTATAATAATATTATATAATAATTTATAAATTATGTAACTTAATTAAATTAATAGCGAATAAATATATTTAATTCAGTTAATATTAATAAATTAACGTACGTCTGTTACTAATAAACTTGCAAGGAACACTTAAGGTAAGTGGTTATTTGAGTTTGTAAGGAGACTCGATTGGGGAACTATTACAAGAGTTGAATTGTTCGAAATTTATTATGAATTGTCTTTGGCTTGAGATCGAGGCTTCCAAATTGTATTTATTGAATCAGACTCTCTTTTAACAGTTAATAAAATGAATGACAATCTTTGACCTACAGATCAATTCTATCAAATAATTCGTGCTTGCAAGGAACTGTTTAGCTGCTCTTGGCAATGTCCTATTGTGCATATTTATTACGAATTAAATATGTGCTCTGATTACTTGGCTACTTGAATTTATGGAGACATTTTTGATGTTACTCACTTTGATAATCCCCTTAGACAGCTTCAACATTTTTTCTAGAAGGATCTCTCGGGTGTTGCTCGACCCAGGTCATCCCTGTTTAAACCTAGCAATCTTAGATTGGTCCTTTGTACCAAAAAAAAAAGAAAAGAAGAAGAAGAGTTTTAAGAATTTATTCTATATTTTGTAGCTCGATCCTCTATTTTTCAAAAATTAAAAAAAGGCTATTTGGGGTGCTCTCACTATGAAATAGACCACCCCTCAATAGAAAATGACTTCAATCTTCTTTAGAAACTAATCCATGACTTACGAGCTGTGTCTATATAAGTTGATTCCCCTTCATAAGGTGACTACAATAACATACAACATAATATTAAAATCTGAATCCAAATTTTATCTCTGCACTGGGTACAAAATTTTTGGAAGCATGAAACTGGGTGTACTTCTCTGTTAGCAGAGCCCACGGTATCTTAATTGCATGGTGGGCAGTGTGACTGTCCATTGACACCCAAATCCTTGTGCTTCGAGCCTGCTAGTACAAATGTATTTGATAATATCATGAATTTAAAAATTGAATCTAAAATTAAATTAGATTGAATATAAAAATTGAATCTAAAATAATATTTAAAAATAAATATTTGATAATAACATGAATATAAAAATCAATATTTGATAATATCATTCTTGTCGTTATGAATGAAAAATATTGATTTTAACTATTGAAGAATTGAAAGTTTAATTTGAAAAAAGATATTATTAAATAAAAATTAATTGATTTATTTTAATTTATAAGAACTTACTAATATATAAAAATTGACTGAATGATTGATAAGTTTATTCATTTTTAACAGTGAAAATTATTAATATAAATTAAACTAAAAAGTTAAAAATCGAATCAAAAAGTTAAAAGATTTAAAGTTTTTACGACGGAACTAGTTTTAATCGTTAAAATTTAAAATTAAAATTTAAAGATCTATTTCATTTCACGGTGGAATTTAATAATCATCACAATGTTTGCTGATTTCTCACGTTTTTGTCTTTATAACGATCGACTTTGCTGGTCATGTCTTGTAAGTATCATGTACCAACCGAATATTAACGACAAACAAATGTTAAATTATCACCTTTGTCCATTTTCATATCCTGATTAAATAAGTATGTTCTAACCACCTAATCATTTGATGCGTCTGTTTCTCTACTAAATTAATTGCTACAATCAACAAGAAGAAAGAGTAGCATACACACAAAGCAAAGCAACTTATCGACTGCTTTTTATTACACTGATACAATCATGATAACAGCTAAATGCATTCATCGAACTATAGATTCTTCCCATATTAAAATTATTAAAATTAATATATTTCACTATAGATTCTTCCCATATATATATACATATATACAAAACTAATTGGTTTCATAGATAAATTAGGTGTAACCAATATATGGCTGAAATCGCACTACTATAGCCAACCAATATATGGCAGAAATCGCCCCACTATAGCTAGCATTGCAATGAATTGGATTCAGAATGGTAAATGAATGTACTGGTAACAAATGTCTTTGGGACCCAAGTAGGAAGGGTTTTCGACAAAACGAATGTAACTTAAATACATCACTGTCTACAATTCAATGGGAAATCTAGAGAAGGATTCGATTCATGAGAATAAAGCGATGGAGGGGACCAACGCAATGAAATATGTGGGTCTTCATGTAGCCAAAAATTATTTCCCTCGTACAGTATAATTGGCACCACACAAGTTATATACAACAAGAATGTATATGTGCCACCTTAATGCCATCTACTATTGACAATGTTCTGGCCAAGTGTTGGACCTATATCCTAAAGTTGGGTAAATGTAATGCTTGAAGAAAGGGACAGGAGAGGTTTAGTTTCTTGCATGTACAATGCCATAAATCTAACAATGACAATGTTTTCTTCTTCTTTGCTCAGGAAGGGTGACATTGTTAAGTTTTGATTGTGTATGCAAGTCCAAGATTATCAGGTATAATGTAATTAAAGATGGCAAGTAAGCATCCAAGTAGCATTTAGTTCGTCCACAGTAATACCAACTGTCATATTTGCTCATCAATCTATAGCTGGGGGGAAAATTGGAATATAAAAGCTTGGAAGAAAAAGTGAAACTGAACGATATTATTTTTGTTCATCTTCGAAGAGTACAAAATTTTACACATAGCAATGTCTACTTTACCACAATTCTAACTTTCTAATCAAAATGAAAATTCACCTAAACAAGCTTCATATAATGTTGCCACTAGATTAAGGAAATGGATTTAATTTTCATTTCATGTTATTTTGAATGCCTAATACTACTCTTCCACAAATCTTGTCGTTAACAAGTGAAGTAGAACTCTGCTAGCTCCTCGGCTGATCCCAATTGAGAAGCACCACTCTCGAGCATCCATAGAAAGTGTTCAAACAACACCACTTCACAAGCAACCACCACTTCTCCGTGGCAACAACCACCGGACTTGTCAATCAACTCTTGGAAAAGAGGGTGGCAAACGACGTCTGAGCTCAAAAGATACCGCCGGCGAGACTTGCCCACGTAAACTTCTTGCAGTTCCTTGCCAACCTTGTCATCATACTCACAACTAGCAGCAGCGACGACGGTGGTGCCTGATCTTGATGGCTTACTGAGAGATGGCCATCTTTTGATTGCTGACTTGAGCTTGGTTAACTTGCCAAGTTTTTCCATATCCAAGGTTTACGTTTTACTGGGGCTTCGGTGACCAGAAAAAACTACCTAGCGAGGTAGTTTCAGGACAGACTGAAAAGGGTTTCCGAGAGAAGCTTGATCGGTTGCTCTTGTGAGGAGACACAGGGGAGGGTTCGTATATAAGAGAGTTCAGAGAAGAGGTTAAGAAAGGCATATATGTGCTTGGCCCACTGTTTTCCATACAACAGCTAAGAGAGAGAGTGTATGTCTGTATCAATTGTCTATATTCATTAAAAACCATTAGCTGCTTTTGTCTAATCTTTGATTGTATAGGTTCTTCGATTTCAAGGTACTAGCAACGTGTATACCCTTGTCATATGTGTCTATGCATTTATTGTATCTACTCCTCTTACCTAGGATTTTACCTTAACTACTAGTGACAACATGATAAATGCTCGATCAGTCGAGCTTAATATGTTTTTATGCTAAAATAAAAAAGATAAGATAAGATGACTAGTTTTTCTTTTCTAAAGTGCATAATATGTTAACAATGTATGTAAATTTATTCAAGGAATGTATATTAGATATTTATTTTGAAACTTACATTATTTTCTCGTTTAGTATTCCAAAAAATAAAGAAAAATTAAAAATTTAACAAAAATGTATCAAGTAATTGGAGGAGCGTCCAAAACAAGTATGCATAACTAATTTTAGACAACATGCCTTGTATAAATTGATGATAATGACTAATAGAAGTGTATACATGGTGGGCACCGTGGTATAATGATGTTAGATGCTGAATGAGTGAAAATATCAAAGAAGAAGGTTAACTTATGTAGCAATGTTCTGCGGTCTTACTAAGGAGTTGGTGGCGTTGTTGGTATTGTAGTTGTCGTTATTCCAATTAGTTTTGCAGGAACATAGCTGTGTTGCCTGTTGTTGGCTGCAAAAACAGCCAACGGTTCCCACTATTTCGTCATGAACACCATCTTGCTATAACAAGTCAACGACCGACCCAAACATGGGGGCAGCTTATTCTTCGTCACAATTTTCACTGGTGTTTTGTCTTCAATGGTCATTGTGGCAGTAAGATTTTACATTGTGCATGCATCGCAACCGTAATAATATTATGAAACAGTGATTACGTTTAGCTAGTCAAAGAGGAAGACCAAGTAATCAGAGTTATAGACATGTAAGGGAAGAGTAATCTCCATCCAACATCATAAGAGAGACAGTTGAAGATGGTGAATTAACTGACTTCTTCATTATTGTAATTTGTAAAACTAATCGACTTTTGGAATTGTTCTTGACCAAATGTTTGCTTTTCATCAAATTTTCTATGCATACAATGTATACACTTATTAAGTTGTGTCAACCATTGACGTTAGCAGTCTGGACTCATGTAAAAAGGTTTAAGCCATGAATCGACGGTTCGACACCAACCAGGTTAGAGAAAGCAACGGTACTATAATTACATAAACAAATAATCATGAAAACCCTACCGGTTAAAGCTGTTGTTTGTGGGCCAATGAGTATGTCCTTTTGAACCATCTTTGAATTATATATATATTTCAACACTTGATTGTGATGTAATGCAGGGCAAATCTTTTAGAGGGATCTCTGGACTTGCAAGGCATGTGCTTCAGTAAACCAATATGAATTTTAAAATAAGATTTTGGGGGTATATATGGATCATATGATTAAGATTATACCATGTGCTAGTAATCATTATCAGTTCATGCTAAAACAGTAATCTGGGGAGGTGAGGAACAAAGATTTTGTCTTGTGAGGAATAATGAGGCGTTCTTGCTTCACTCACCTATTGAGTAGGGCATCTCGGGAAGCATGTGATCAGTAGTATTATAGCTATAATGAAAATAATGCTAATGTTGCTATTACTATTCCGTTGCTTATTTCCTAATTTTTCTCTACTTTTATGCAAATACAGCATTCCATTGAGTAATACTGAGATTTTGAAGATAAAATATAATGAAACTATGTAACTTTGGAATTGAGCTTTTTGTTACTGATTAGCACTAAAGCATTCCAATATGCCAATTCAAATATTGCATTAAAATAGTGAACACTTGATTTTCGCATGTTATCTGGTATGATTAAATTCCCTGGGTTCAAGGTCAGGGATAACCTCCAGAAACAGGAAGAAAAACATAGTTTGAGAAATGAATTTTTCTATTCATTCCTTCGTACATTTACAATTTATAGAGATCTTCAATAACCAATTATCAAGCGCGTGAGTTCAACGTGTAACAAAAATACATAATCCTATCCAAACATAACAAACATTACGTGGAGTTGGTTCTCATGTATGCATGTAGCTGTCACTTCTCAACTAACTCTGTACAATTAATATTGGATGTAATCCTCCCATCTTGTTGGGCGATGCATACGTATTGGTGGACGGGCTTGCTCCTCAACTCCCGTAGCTTCTTCTTTTTTCTGATGGATTAACTCAATCTGATCTTGGTCCTTGTTATCATCCCTCCCACTGCTGGAATCAAGACCTTGTCCTCAAGGTGGCACTGTGATTGTAATTCTTCCCAATTCTCCCATGCATTGTCTTCAAGAGGTAGACCAAAAAACTGAACAAGAACCAAATGTTTAGTTGGATCAACGGTGACATCGAGCTTAGAATCAAGAAGTGCTAGAGGTTCAATTAAAGGGTGACTATTAATAGAATCTAACGGAAGGTCAAATTTAGGAGATTGAAGGGGACCCTGATGACGTTTGAGGAGAGAACCATGGAAGATAGGATGAAGCTTAACACTAGGTGGAAAAGCAAGTTTATAAGCAACCTAACTAATGCATTCAAGAATCTGGTAGGGACCATAATAACGCTTGGTGAGTTTGGGACCGGAGTAATCGCGCAGGGTAGATTGACGATGTGGTCTGAGTTTCACATAAACCTAGTCACCTAACTAATAGTGAACATCACAGCAATGCCTGTTTGCTTGATGTTTCATTTGAAGTTGCGCCTTTGTTAATTTCTTCTTGAGAAATTGCAGTATGTCATCTCGTGTTTATAGGAAGTTGTCAACAACTTCGTTTGGAGTAGTACCAAGGACATACTATGAAATAGATGGGGAAGGCTTACCAAATGTATCTTGAAATGGAGATAGGCCAGTAGAGGAATGGATGGCAGTATTATACGACCATTCAGCCCACACAAGATAATGATGCCAAAGTGTAGGTAGATGATGAACAAAGGCACGCAACTATTGCTCTAAAGTCCGATTAACAACATCGATTTGGTTATCAGTTTGAGGATGATACACTGTACTCATTCGCAATTTCCTACCATTCAAATGAAAATATTCCTTCCAGAATTTGTTGAGGAAGATGATCTCATAATTCAAAGTGAGACTATGGTGAATGTAATGTAGTTTGCACACCATATTGATAAAGAGCATAGCAACCTTGTAAGCTGTATAAAAAGATGGCAGAGGGCCAAAATGGGCACCCTTGGAGAAACAATCTACAATAACCAGTATAACAATATATCTAGAGGAAGGAGGTAAACCAGTGATAAAGTTCAACGTAAGATCTTCCTAAGGAGCATTAGGGATAGGAAGTGGTTGGAGAAGAACAACTAGTTTCTTAATCTCATACTTAGTTTATTGACAAGTAATACATTGAGTGATGAAGGTAATGAAGTTTATTGACAAGTAATACATTGAGTGATGAAGGTAATGACATCGATTTGCATAGAATCTCAATGAAAATTATCCGAAAGGTGTCTGAGGGACTTTGTCCTGCCCAAATGACCACCGGTAGGTGTAGAATGAAATTCATGGAGGAGGACAGATCTGAGGGGACTAGTGGAAGGAAGTCAAATACGATTTTTATAGGTAATGAGACAATCACGACATTGATAATTAGAATGGAATTCGGGATGAGAAATAATGGAAGCCATTAACTCACGTGAAGATGTATTGACTGTTAATTCTTGTCATAGTTGATCAAGAAGAGAAAAATGAGGAGTGGACAACACGAGGTAGTGGGCATCGTCATATGCTCGAGAAAGAGTATTAGCAAAATGATTGTGAATTCCCTTTTTATATTGAATATCAAAATTGTAGCCCAAAAGTTTGATTAAGTTGTCCTGTTGATCAGGAGTTTGAATTTGTTGTTTCATTAACTCTTGTAAACTCTGATGATCGATGAGAATGGTGAACTTGTGGCCAAGAAGGTATTAACACCATTTCTTGACAGTGGTAATAATGACGTATAATTCTCGAAGATAGGTGGATGTTTTGGCCACTCTAGGACATAATTGCTTACTAAAGAAGGCTAAAGGATGGTTCCTTTGTAATAATACAACACCCATGCCACTGTCGGAAGCATCGGTTTCTTAAAAAAATTTAAGGTTTTGTAAAATCAGGTAAAGCAAGGACTGGAGCTTGATTTATAGCCTTTTTTAACACTTCAAGGGCGCTGTGGGTAGTATCTAACCAATGGAAATGATCCTTTTTTAGGAGATTTGTCAAAGGAGCAGTGATGGAAGCATAACCACGAATGGAGCGTTGATAAAAGCCAGAAAGCCCTAAAAAGCCACATAAAGCTTTGACAATAAGAGGGGTCCGCCAAGCAAAAACGAACTGAATCTTCGTAAGATCGGAAGTGACCCCTTAAGCTGATATGATATGGCCCAAATACTCGATTTGTCGTTGTGCAAAAAAACATTCTAACTGTTTCAAATAAAATTCTGCGCAATGTAAAGTCTTGAAGGCTTGCTCTAAGTGGTTGAGATGTTCTACCAAGGAAGCATTAAACACCAAAATATCATTAAAAAAACAATGATAAATTTCCGCAAGAATGGTTGAAATAACTTGTTCATTGTGGATTGAAAGGTCGAGGGTGCATTGCAAAGGCCGAAAGGCATGACATGAAACTCATAGTGACCAGTGTGTATTCGAAAGGCAGTTTTTAGAGCATCTTCTTCCTTCATTAGAATGTGATGGTATCCCTGAGAAAGGTCAAGCTTAGAAAACCAACTGGCACCACTTAGTTCGTTGATATTAGGGATGGAAAAATGATCTTTAATTGTGACAACATTAAGAGCACAGTAATTAACACAGAAGCACCAACTACCGTCCTTTTTTTTATAAGTAACACCAATGACGAGTAAAGGCTGGTGTTAGATTTGATAAGGCTGGATTGGAGCATTTTCTCAACCTGGAATTTAATTTCACGTTTATAGGAATATGGATAGCGATATGGTCTGACATTGACAGGATTTGCATTAGGAAGAAACTGGATGGCATGATTTGTATCTCTACTCGATGGGAGTGTGTTAAATGGTTGAAATAAGGTGGACTAAGTATCAAGTAAATGTTGAACTGAAGGTGGAATAATGGATGATGGATGTGAAGGAGTAGATGGGTTCGGCTGAATTCTGATATAGTAAAATTTAGAAATGCTGGATGTTTGAAGTAAGTGTCAAAATTGGCGGGATGAAGCAATGTCGAGGGCATGAGATTCGATGCCTTTGAGAGTAATAAGCTTGTTTTGATGATGGAATTGCTTTGGACACCAAGAACGAGATCAGCACCCGTGAAAGAAAGGATGTGAAGGTTAGTATGAATTTGGGCTTCAGGGAATTGAATCGGGATGTTTAGACAAATATGTATGCATTCTAAGGTAAAACTGTTGCCAACTAGAACTTATAAAGGCTTAATGGGTTGAGAATCAAATATAGAATCTGGTGAGGAAGGTGTAACCGGTATTGAGTCATCTTGGCACTCAGGAAAGGAAATTTTTAGATCATTAGCTATTAAGACAAAAAGATTGGATTTACATTTATGGGTGGGATTGAACTTTTCCTCACAATTGTAAAAAAGAGTCTTTTTTCGTTTAATGGCCATTTCAACTGGGGTAAGTTTCTTAAAATGTGGCTTAGAAGGGGTGGGAAACAGAGCAGTTGACTATTTAGGAGGTGAGGTGGAATGGATGGAAAACTAGTTAATGAAGGAACATGATTCGACCAACCAAGGGATGAAGAATGAAGGGAGTAACGAGCATAAGCCAATTTGTCTTCATAAAGACGAGCTAAGGCTGCAGCCTGAATTAAGGTCAGGGATTGAAAGGCTTGAATCTCACGATGAATATCGAGGAAAAGCCAGAAATAAAGCAACTTAGAAGGAAGGAGGGTTGTAAACCCACAATTGGCAAGTTTCTCAAAAGCAGTGAGGTATTCAGACACCGAACCTTACTGAGTAAGTTTAAATAAGGCACCTTTGACGGGGCAAAACGAATCTCTAAGGTTGATATAAGGGACTCCCAAGGGGTGATCTGTCCATTACGAGACATCTATTAAAACCAACCATCGATATAGAAAGAAGCAATACGAATACGACCCGACTTGAGAGTGTTGTGATATTCAAAGAATTGAGTGATTTTGAATATCCAACCAGAAGCATCTGAACCATTAAAGTAAGGGACATCAAATTTGATGTGAGGATGAGGTCTCACATTGTCGTTGGGAGAAAATGAATGGGTTGAACCAGAAGGATCACATGAAGTAAGATTGGCGGGTTTGTTAGGAGATAAGGGGTTGGACGAACCTGAAGGATTAGACGAGGTAGGTGATGGGGATGGTTGGTTGTTATTTGTGGAAGCCATTTTGGAAAGAATGTCGTCAAGTTTGGAATTGAAAGAGGCTTGGTTGTCAAATAAGTTGGTTTGGGTAAGGGTAAATTTATTGATGGCTTCCTCGAGACGATTGGTGATGGCTTTAGAACGGGTTTTATCGACCATAGTGACTCAATGAAAGCACCAGATTATTATGACTAAATTCTCTGGGTTTGAGGTCAGGAATAACCTCTAGAAACAAGAAGGAAAATAGAGTTTGGGAAATGCATTTTTCTATTCATTCCTTCGTATGTTTACAATTTATAGAGATCTTCAATAACCAATTATCAAACGCGTGAGTTCAACGTGTAACAAAAATACAGAATCCTATCAAATCACGTGGAGTTGCTTCTCATATATGCATGTAGCTGTCACATCTTAACCAACTCTGTACGATTAATATTAGATGTAATCCTCCCATCTTGTTGGGCGACGTATACGTCTTTGTGGACGGGCTTGCTCGTTAGCTCCCATAGCTTCTTCTTTCTTCTAATGGATTAACTCAATCTGATCTTGATCCTTGCTGTCATTATCCTATTTAAGCTTATAAAAAAGTCCATGAACAAAAATTGGTTAACATAATGTAATTAAAACTAGAAATTTGAAGCTATTTGGAGGTCCTTTTTAATGGTTTTATTATTACATTTGGATTTGAGTCTAACCCAATTTGATTTAATTCGATGTTAATAAATAAAAATTTAAATTGATCATATTTTAAGTTTTAAAAGTTTGCCTCAAAAATTGAAACATGAAAATTAAAATTTGAACTTTTTGGTATAATTGAAATAACTTTAACGATTTATATGTCAAATTTAGATTTCTTAAAATAATTCTAGGATGGGTTGGGCGTATATTTGTTGTTTTTCAAGTGAAGTTTCTTAGGATTATTTTACCTTATTTATGGCTTCATGCCTAAATCTCATGTAAATTGCTAGAATAAGCATGCATTTAGAGACTATCTTATCCCAAACAAATGGCATTTTGTTATCCAACCTTAAGTTTTAGTATTTGGGATAAAGTTTTAAATGATAATCGCGAATTACGTAAAATATTTTCAAAAGTAATAAGCCTCTAGACTAATTAGAGGTATAATTGTGTACTATTAAATTTTTTCAAATTTTAAATATAGCGAGATTTTTACTAAATGTTATTATTGCAGTACTTGATTTTCAAAAGGTTTAAAACCCAAATTTAGATCAAATCCACTCAAAAAAAACCATAAGGGGCTTTAGAAACCCAAAAGGAATTCAATGTAGGTCCAACTACTATAAATGTTGTCCACTGTATCCTTTCAATTGAAAACTTAAAAGCCCATTTTCAAGAACCCCATGAATCATGATCTCTATATAGCCATTGGTTCATTACATCAATCTTGAACATTGTGGCTACTCTCAGATGCTGCCACGTCAACACCCAGTCATTGTATCAGATGAGTACACATTATCAATATAACGTACACGTGCAAACATTCGATCTCTTTCGATGCTTCGAGACGTTTCCACGTGCCCACTCGCGAAGTTTCGTTCTCCGCCATTATATGTGTCGCCTCCGTTTTCCCGGTATCCGAACAGAGACTGTCAACTCTTGGCCTAAACACTAGCGTCTCGGAATTGCTATTTCCCTTTGTTCCTTCTTGTTCCCGCCAAGAAACTTACGAGGAACGGGCATTATTAACTGGTAAGAATTGTCATTCAACATTTCTACCTTTCTCCTACATTTTCTCGGAAAAATGGCCAAGTAATGATTAATTAACATAAATGGTGTTATTATGGTACTGCTTGTGTGAGTTAAGGTGTTATTATTGTACTGCTTGTGTGAGTTAAGTGTTGTAGTCAAATGGCTCGTTGATAAAAGAAAAACTTAGGAGGATAAGTTTATATCTTTAAGCACTCTTCTTCCATGCTGTTGGGAAGAAAAAGTATTGAGCTTTATGACTTCTGAAAGAAAACTTGGTGATTTACTTGGGTGAACAATTAGAGCACAAAATAGTTGAAGTTGGAAACAGAAAGGATTGATTCTTTAGTGGAAATGTAAAGAATGTGGAATTTTACTAGGACGATATTGCTGGTTGTGTTCTTGTACGTGGGTCATCGAGTACTAAAAAATAAAAATAAAAAACTTGTATTCGGCTTTGACAGGGTGATTGAGCTAAGTACGATTTGTAAGCATGAGTATAGCAGTAGATACGAACGTGTTTGATTCAGTGAACCATCTATTCAATATCCCGGAGAGCATTGAGAGGGTTATGTACTCTGCGAGGTCTAACGATAACAACGAAAACAGGGGAGTGGGAAGCATCCCTGTGGACATTTTGGAGACTCCCAAAGATTACATCTTTCAATTGGATGTACCTGGCGTGTCTAAATCCGATGTTCAGGTAACTTCTGCTGTTTCCTTTTAAAGAGCATATGTACTTAATTCTTGTGATTGATCGTGAATTTAAGGTTTAAACTTCTTCGTATGGTTATGCAATTTCTTGAAAATGGGTGAACAATGTGTAGGTGACTGTTGAGGATGAGAATATTCTGGTGATTAAAACTTCAGGGAAGAGGAAACGCGAAGCTGGTGAAGAGGAGGGCTGCAAGTATATTAGGCTTGAGAGAAGAGTACCTCAGAAGCTGATGAGGAAGTTCCGCCTGCCGGAAAATGCAAATGTGTCGAGCATTAAAGCCAAGTGTGAGAATGGAGTTTTGACCGTGGTGGTTGAGAAGCATCCTCCACCACCCAAGCCCAAGAAAGTCGAAGTTGCCATTTCTTGAATGAAGATTTAGGGGGCACGTCTCCGAAAGGACATCCCTAAGTTGATGTATCATTTGCCCTTGCCTTGTTTTTAATTAGTTGGCATTGCCATCTAGTCTATGTTCGTGTTTGATCGTCGTTACTTGAATGTTTCAAGTTGTGCTCTATTCAGATGTTTATGAACCAGTGTAGTTTTGCTGTCTATTATTCGTATCTATCTACGTGTTTTACAGAAGTGCTTTAATCGCTTTACATACAAAAAGGAGCCGATTCAATCCTTGATCGTGATTTCAAGTGAATAACCAATGAAGCTTATAGATTACGCACAGAATGATTACATAACAATTGGATCACATTTGAATGTTCACATCGAGTAGTAATCTTCCATTAATGCAAATCGGTTTCCTATTTACCTTGAATACAATACTAAGCATTTGAAAGATGGACCCTCCGGTCAAAACTGAGATATCCATACGCCAACTTGGATACAAGTTACGTAGGAAAATGTAGAAGTATAAAAGACGATCCCCTGGTTTTCTATGCAAGTGAATGGAAGCTCACTTGGATGATTTTCTTTTCTTTAGTGGTTTTGGCTTCCGCTTGTGCTTCTTGGCGGATTTCTTTTCATTTGGACTGTCCTCATTGAGCAGATGTTCGTATTCTTCAAGACTTGCAAATGGGGACGCACCAACTTTGTTACTAGATTTCCTTTTCCTTTTCTTCTTGTCATGCCCATCCTCATAATCTTCAGCATCTCCAATCTCAATATCTTCATCATCATCACTTTTATCACGAGCATCCAGGTCACTGAAATCTTCCCCTTCCAAAACATCCGGTGGCATGTCCATCTCTATATCACTGACCTCACCAATAAGTTCATCGTCATCTTCATTCGTAAATTTGTCCAAGTCATCATAGTCATATTCACCATCTCCATTTGATTCAAAAGAAGGATTCGCAGAGTCTAACATATTCTCAATCTCCTCGTTATCACTTTCATCATCACCAGCCACATCATCGCCTTCACCCACATCAAACAAGTCTTCTGCAGCCTCTTCTTCAGCTCTCTTCTTCTTTTTCTTCTTTGTCTTTGGCTTAGCGGTATTCATTTTGTTCACATAGAACTTGTGGAAGACAAGATCTTCTGGAGGTACATCAACCTCAGCCAGTGATAGGATCTCTGGCCCAATCAAGTGATTGTTCATTTCAAGCTGAAACATGAAATTATTTAGACCTCGGATTAAATAACAAGGAATAAGAAATAAATACGAAGACAAGCAAAGTTATCAATCAGAACAATCTAGCCAACCTTCTTGGCTGGTTCAATTTGAGAGCCACCATGCCATGTAGTCTGTTTCGGTTTCTTTTCCATGAACTTATCAAGAAAAGCGGTAAGAGACAAATCATTTAACGGGTTTCCATTATAAACAATATTGGCGCCAGAAAGAAGAGTTCCAGCCATTGTGGCAACAGATGGGTGCACATGTGAAGCAAGTATCATCAGTTCCCACCAGCTTGCTCTATCTGCTTTACTGTTGATTCACCAAAATTGAAATGACAGAAAAAGGCGATCAACATTAAACCGCAATTAAACAAAGATATGCTAGCTAAATTAGCACGTTACACAAGTAGGGCAAGGACAGAACAATCATTTGGAGCACAATTGTTGGGAAAAGCTGATATACCAATAAGAGGGTTCTCTATGTCGTGGGTCATAGCCTCCAGGCAAGGAAGATGATTCAGACAGCTGAGGTTGGCTTCTACCAAACTTAGACAATGGCGGAGATTCTGGATAGTCTTTTGAATCGTCCTCAACAAATAATTTGTCGGCTTCATTTGATGAATCATCTTCTGAGCTCGAGTCCGTAGGGTTTTCTTCATCTTGTTCATCCTCTGAAGAATCACTTTCATTGATAGCCTTGGTATCATTTTCAACAACTTCAAGAGTGCTTTCTACTTTATTGGACACTCCATCAGGTTCATGATCAGCTTCTTCCACTACATCTTCAAAATGTTCAATATCTTCATCAATGGATTCATTCTGGATAACCATGTTCCTGCAATCGAGAATGGGTCTCTCGGTCATTCTTTACTAATTAAAAGAATACAAACTGCAAAAGTATGGACAGTGCTTCATCAGAAGCCAACATTACCACAGCGGGGGCCTTGCTTTGAGAACTTCGGAAAGGAGAAAGAGGCATCCACACGCATATTGAGGGGGCTGCTGAAGGGCAACCTAATCAAGTATCAAATGAGTTACACCTCTGAATGAAGCACTTTCAAGCTTTTGAGTTAATCTATTTTATAGTTAATAGGTAAATCTATTTATAGTCATAATAAATCTATTTATACTTATAATGCTTATAGGTTAAATTATTAAAAGGTTTCCTGAGCAAATATAATATGTACTGCTTCCATTTGCAGTCATTCCCCACTGGCATGAACAGGGCACAGCACAAAGTGCAACAACATGAGAAAACTATATTATTCTAGCATTAGTAAAGCTCATTGACCTGAAAATAGCAGTTCAAATTAAATTAAGCTTCCACTCCAAACCATCTACTAAGGAGTGAATCTCATATAATTAGTTAACTTTGTTACTGACCTGCAATAACCGCTTTGCAAAGGCAGATACACGCTTCAAATTGACATCATTTTTCATGACTCTTAGGATAAGTCCAATAAACATTTCCACCTATACAGACACACAACACAGGGGATAAGTGAAATCAGGCTAATCCGCTTCCCATGGCATTGCTGCTAGAAATTCCTTCAATGACTCGATCTCTATACAGATCAATGTAAAGTACGGGAATAAAGAAATACAAGCATTCTTGCCTTAGAAGTATTCATTGAAGCAGGAAGTAGTAGTTTTGCGTACAAAGCCCTGTAAAAGCGGTCACTGACAATCTGATTCTTGGATGAAATTTTGTCAAGAAGCATCAGAGCCTGAATCCCAACATTGAAATTCTTTGAATGAACCTGAATAAATAAAATGCTTTAACAATCCACTTCATAGCATCCATCGAGTTCAAACACAATAAAATTTAGACTCTGTAAAGAATGAAAGTATACCAGTTGGAAGAGCATAGGCGTTTGGACCTCAACAATGTCATCAGCTTCTTCACTTGCAACATAAGGGAAAGCTCTATTAACTCCCTGAAGAAACAAAAAGAAGTAAGAAGTAAGTATACAGAGTTAACTGGTTTATAAGCATGAAAAGAGATGTTTACACTGACCGTTAGAAGAGCTGATAGAAGTCTTGAATCTAATTCTGCATGAGATTCTGGTGTCTCACTAACTTTGCCCTCCTTGGAAGGATTTTCCTTTTTTGCTTTTCCATTTTTTTCCATCTTGTTGTTACTATCTGCCTCAGTAATTAGCATCTGAAAATTGTGCATCAGAAATAAATATCCATTTCCCAGTAATCTATTCCCAACAATTTTCTTCTACTATGGAAGCATAAACATACAGATTTTCACAGCAATGGTCCGCTGAATACAATAAAGCATTAAGTAATAAAAATTCATCTTTTTCACCTTCAATACTTTCCCTACTCCACCCACCAAAACAAAAAGAGAAAAAAATAAACGAGATGCACAAAAAAAGGAAAACCAACAGAAACAATATTAATCATATTAAGACCAGACATTGGTGATAAATGATGTTGAATTAATACATATTGACAGACCTATCATGGCTAAGGAGCAAATTATATTCAATGAAAGTTTTGATTAGTACAAAAATATCCTTCAAACGAAATTGCATCAAAGGGATATGTCAACAATAAGAATACACTGCAATGACTTTTCAGAAGTAGTAACTCCAATCTACCTTGAACAAAGCAAAGTATACATCTACCAAACGTTTTGCCACCTTTGGTCCATCTCCTTTATGACTCAATCGAATTTGGCTCAAAAAGTTGACCTGAATGTCAATGATTAATTGTCAGATTACAACATGAAGATCTCATGAAAATAATTTTATGATTTTGCACTGGAACACCCTCCTGGTTGTGGAAGCCAACCATTTCAAATAGCACATCCACACATAATAAGATAAAAAGTTTTGCCCCAATTCTGAAGCAGACCAAGAATATTGAAAATAAGAAAATGAAGGTAATGTGATTCTTCTTTCAAGAGACATTGTTGGTGTAAAGCTTTAGGTAATCTTTAGCAGCAGAAAGATAACTCCCATCCAATAGGATGACCAAGATGAAAATATATAAACAGGTTAAATTCTATTGATAGCAAATAAGTCTACAGTAACTGAAAGTAAAAAGATTCTATAAGCACAGCCCAGGATAGAGAACTGGGTGTACTTACAGCATGATATTTGGCTCGTAACCCCAAATGAGGCCGAAAGAGAAATGAGTCAACCTCATCAATCACCACAGCCTGTGAAAAGAATGGGCCAAAAGCAATTAACCAAATATAGACTTCGGACAGTAAAATCAATGGTGGAAATTTGAGTCTCTGAATTAAAAGCTTCACCTTCATATTTGGATGGTCCGATAAAAGGTTTGATAAGTGAAAATCAGCATTAGAAGCACCCTTATTTTGAGGATCACCTAGCTAGAAGTATTAGATCACAAAAGGCATTAGTTTACTAACTATAGCCTTCAAATCCAGAAAATTGCTTAAAATGATGTTGAAGTTAAATACAGCATCTTACTTTGTTAATCAGTGCAGACAGCAATCTGCGCTCTTGTTCTGATTTGTTCTTCAACAGGGCATATATTGTCTGAAGGAAATATCATAAAAGAAAAGTTTATGATGATAACTCTCACTAAGTATACATATACATATCACAGGTATAATGAACAGATTTTGACAAGTAATTTGGGGAGAAAGTGTAAATATTTCAATCAAATTCATGAGTGCGTTACATTCAACATTCACAATTGCATGACTGTTGCAGTGTGCAACTTTGTAGGTTATTTGTTGAACAGCCACATTAACAAATTAATTTTATTAACATCATTATTGGGGAGAGAACTTCACGTTTGAATCACTGATTCAAGACATAATATGATGCTTCGTCTACTCCAGTGGCAACCCATTATACCAAGGCTTAAAAGCAAGAAAAAATTAGGGAATCATTTTAACTTACAATACTTGAAGTGCAACAAAAAATTGTAAGCAGAAATCCTAGTAGACGAATTATTAACCTTCAATGCCTTGTCCTTTAGGATAGGTAGCATATCTCTTGACGCTTCCTCAAGTGCAAAAACAAAACGCTCATACCTGATTATTAGTAAAATACAGATTTCAAGTTTATAATTTAAAATAATAATTGAATTTTAATTTTAAACAACAAAATAACTCTTGATAAATGAAACCAAAATTAACAGGATGGAGAAACATAAATATGCATTTTGGCAACTAAATTATCCTGTATCAAACATGGAAAAAGGAGAACAAACATCAAAGTAGAGAAGACCCTAATTTTGAAAACAAATTCGCATTTAATCCAACAAAGATATGACAGAATCCTACCTCTGCTTTAAGCGTTCTTCCCAATACCAGAAAAGCAGGAGAGAGTAACCATCTTTTGTTTCTGGAAGATTGTTTACAGGCCTCTGTAAAAGGGTCTTCAGCTTACGATCAGGTAGTAAACTGACCACAAGTCAGAAATGGCATATCAGAGTGCCATAAAAGCTATTTAAGTGAACTCAGGTATAAGGATCTCACAGATGAAATCTGGTATTAACCATGTGCAGAACTCATTGATGGTATAATGTAAAAGAGAAGATAAGCCCACGAATAACTGATAGGTCACCTCCAAAATAATATACAATATAACACAGACAATTCAGAGTTGGGGAAGGAGAGGCAAGAAAAGAGTATTAGGAAAACCAGAAACCTGGATATGAAAAGCTCTTTCAGAGCTTCAAATCCTGTCAATGCATGTCGCTTCCCCACTTTTGATGTTACCATTCCTGCAAAAACATTTGGTTGAAGTTCAAGTAAAGAGAATGCTACTGATGAAAAAATTTACAGCTTAATCCAATACATCTTTTAGACAAAGAAATTATAAATTACAACTATCATCACTAGAAATGGGATAAAGTCGGAAACTGAAAATAGAAACCTTCTAAAACTATCCACTAATGCCTCCGGCTCAAAATTCAGTTTAAAAAAAAGAAATTAGCACAAATCAAAAAGACTACAGAAAAAGTATATTACACAATTCAGCAGAACATGCTTACCAACAAGCGCATCAAGTGACCGCAAATTGGCAATAGGATTATCTCCAACAAGCACGGAAAAAGCAGACACCTTATCAGCAGCAGTACCAGAATTTTGAGTAGCCCTCAGCATCTTAATATCCCCGCTCTGCCCTCTACTCTGCTCATAGTCTTGCATATACTGCCACATAAGCCTCTCTCCCAACTGCCTCTTCTTCTCCACCGCACCCTTCAACTCCTCCAAACCCATATTCACTTGCAGCTTGCCCTTATCTTCACAACCACCCAACACTTTCTTCTCCAACTCTTGCGCATCCATATGCCAGACACCTATAGTGCTAGCCTTCACCAAAGGCAACTTTGGCAGACCACTGTACTTATTAGAAACTCTCCCGCTGTTGCCTCTTCTGTCACCACCATCATCAAGTGACAAAAACGGAGGCTTGGGAAATGGTTTTTTGGAGCCAACTTTGGATTTTGACCTATTACCATTACTCTTTTCGAAATTCTGAGACTTCCCATCTTGTGATACCTTATCAAGACGAGTTCTTTTCTGGTTTTCAACGTTGCCCACTTGGGATTTGGACGTTTTCGAGCTTCTAAGCCGACCACTTTTGCGAAAATCAGAGTCGTTGAAACCAGAGGAAGGGGCAGAAGAAGAGAGGCCAAGTGAGGAAGCGAATGAAGCTACCTCTGACTTTAACCGGTCCTCATCACTCCCTTGATTACTTCTACTACTTGACATTTTTGAGGGCTTTGAAATGGCCATACTCACTAAGGAGCATTAACTAAGCAGGAAGGAAGAAGGCTTTAGCTTATGGACTTGCGTAGGGTTTTAGCATTGAAGATGCCAACCCGTACGCTGTCGTTTTGGGAGAAGGTGATCTTGACATTGTTCACAAGCAAAGATGGGCCTTTGTTCTGAAGCCCTAAAACCGTACAAAACCTATAAGGCCCATGCATCTGCGTAACCCTAAAAGCCACCATCTTTTGCTACTCGCCACTCTGTGTTTCAAGCTCTGCCAGCGGCTGATCCTTCTTTGCTCTTCGCACATTACACCAACTGTCGAGCAAAAGCCATGGCAACTGCCACAGCAGCTACCACCCAACCAGCTCGGACTCTTTCCCAGAAGGAGTTGGACATCCAAATGATGTTGGCTGCTGAAGTTCATCTGGGCACCAAGAACTGTGATTTCCAGATGGAGCGTTACGTGTTCAAGCGACGCAATGATGGTATTCCGATCAATTTTCAAGTCGATCTTATTTTATATTGATTATATGATCATGGTTGGTGTAAAGCTGGGTGCTTTAGCTATACTTTCTTTTGTTTGATGATTAAAGATGTATGCTTCGTGGATTTTCGAGATTAAATATGTTGTGTTATGGGATTTTGCACGTGAATTGTACTGGGTTTTTAAGTATGTCTGTGTTTGTGGAGGTTCGGAAAGATGCTGGATTTATTGGTGCTATGCTTGCATAGTGATTGTATGGAATGAGTTCTTACTGTTGATTGTTTCTTTCAGAATAATGGTAGATTTGTTATACGTTTGAGTGCATGTGGAGGATTATCTGGGTGGATCACATTTCTGATACCTGCTTACTGTGATTGTATAATACCTAGTTAGCTGCTTCAGATAAAGTTTTGGGTTTTTCTTCTTGTCGAAGGCATTAATGTATACTTTTCAAGATTTTTCAAAGTTCTTTTTAGTATATTATGAAGGGAAGGTAGTGTCCATGTGCCTGCCTCATTGGAATGAATACGGTTTCGAGAGTTTTTTCACCTCTAGGTTTTTCTTTTCCTTCACCTGGATTATGCACTTGAATTTATCTTCCAAGTTCCAAACTTTAAGACTTTGGGTAGTCCTATAATTTTTCACTTTTATGATTTAAATGAATGTTATTTATTGTCAGGAATTTACATCATCAACCTTGGCAAAACCTGGGAAAAACTTCAACTGGCTGCCAGAGTCATTGTTGCTATTGAAAACCCTCAGGACATTATTGTTCAGTCTGCTAGGCCCTATGGTCAGAGGGCTGTCCTGAAGTTTGCCCAATACACTGGGGCCCATGCAATTGCTGGAAGGCATACGCCTGGTACATTTACCAACCAGCTCCAAACATCATTCAGTGAGCCACGCCTTTTGATCCTCACTGATCCAAGGACTGACCACCAAGTAATTCCATCTCCATCATTAATATGAGCTCATACATTTTTTACTTTTAGCTGTTTCTTTGATGACCAATTTTATGTTTTAATGTGCACTTCTTGTAGCCTATCAAGGAAGCTGCCCTTGGAAACATTCCCACCATTGCTTTCTGTGATACTGATTCTCCCATGGGGTATGTGGACATTGGTATCCCTGCTAACAACAAAGGAAAACATAGCATCGGATGTTTGTTTTGGCTGTTAGCGAGGATGGTACTTCAAATGCGCGGTACTATTCCACAAGGGCACAAGTGGGATGTCATGGTAAGAATAATTATTTAGAAAGCAATTCATGTGTTTGTTTGTGTGTGTTTTACATGTACTATTTCACACATACAAGGTAATAAGTTCCAGTCCCCTGATTTACTTTCAATTTACTTTCCATGTACAGGTGGATCTGTTCTTCTACAGAGAGCCAGAAGAAGCCAAGCAGCAGGAAGAGGAAGAAGCTGTACAAGCTGTTGATTATGCCCTTCCTCCTACTGATTTTGGGCTTCCCTCTACCGATTGGACTATGCCTGATAGTCAGTGGGCGGCTGATGTGGCTCCAGCACCCATTCCTGCTGCTCCTGCTGCCAACCTCTATCCAGAGCAAGGTAAAGTTTTATACAAATGCTAATGAGTTTTATTTTTCAGTCTTGAAATCAACTTTCTTTGAAAACATTTTCAGTTTGGCACCACATCTCACATCGACATTTTCTTTTACATCATTTTTGTGATGATGTCACAACTTGTTTGCTTTCCAAGTAGAATATGGCAGTGACTTTCCTGTTTTGTTTTATGTTGACAACTTTTTTCTGGTTTATTTGTTGGAACTCATCCTTGTGACAAAAATATAGGTGGGGTGACTGGGGAGTGGGATGCTGTTCCTCAACCGCCACAATTTCCTCCTGCAGCTGCTGCAACTGGTTGGGATGAATAAAGTAGATTATCATCATATGAGCAATATGTCTTCTCAAATTTTGTTTTCATGCAATTAGTAGTTACTGAGAGATCGTGAATTTTAAGTTGTGAAATGGAATTTTTCTGGTTTTTATTATCTGTCTCATAGAAGTTTAATTCTAGAAGGTGGTTAATCTAGATTTTGATACTGGTTGACAGTTCCCCTCCGCATTTTTTCTGTTATTATTGACCATAAACTTTGATGTTGTCTTAATACAATCCAAGGCCTAACATTGTTGAATATAAATCGACTCTCTCGGTAAAGAATATTTGAATATTTTTGGTGGAAGTTTCACTTGAGAAATTTCTAGCAAGCTGCCAAATTTAGATTTAAAGGTCAAGTTCCCATGCTAGGTACTTGGCAAGGAAGAGAAAGCTTTTTGGTCTTTGAAGAAAACAAGTGATCTTGCTAATTATGTACCACTACTAGTAAACAAAAACTTATTATTGTACTTGTCAGTTTGTCATTGAAAAAAGGGTTGATTAAAACTAACTAAGCTGAGCCGTGTGGGAAGAATTGGCAGTATTTCAGTTGGAACTCCTTGAATTGAAAAGTTTGTTCAAGGAATTGGTCTTTTCAATGTGTAGTGGGTTTGTTCTTTGTGTGCGGTGGAAATGCGAGGTCAACATTAGAGAGGGAAGAAAGAAAAAGAACTGCAGCTAAACTTTGTAAAATATACTTTGGTAAATATTTACAATTTTAAAGTCATTGCTAAGGAACTACGGAGCTGAATATCAGTTGATTGTGCCTATTTTATCCCTACTCATTCTTCAATCTTTGCCTGCATGGGGGAAGGTTGGCGATTGTACAAATCCTGAATCTTTACACCTGAGGAGTCACTTTTTGTTTCAAAAATTGCCGGAATGGTTATCTAAATTGATCTCTTGCTCATCTATTTTTGTCAAGGAAATCCACATCCTTTGGATGGGATCAAACAGAATATGTCTCCAAGAAATGCTGACTGGAAACCTTCAAAGGAACAGCATCTCTCCTTGACTTACCCACCTCACAAACCGATCTGAGAATCCAGCAATTTCATCGGCCGAGAGGTCGGCCCCAGTTTGATTCCTTTCCTAAAAGAAAAGGCAATAACAGTATGAATCTCTAGAAGTATAATAATCCAATATGTAAAACATGGAGTATTTTGGAACCGCAAAAGATCAACAATGTCCAGTGAACGTAAGTTACCAAGCAGTGCAGTATGCTGGGGAAAAACTTTAAACTTTTTAACATTTATGTCACAAATCAAGATGAAATTCTCACACAGACTAGCACATGAGATAGGATTAAGACTGGATGAGAAACATTTAGCTGGTCAAAGTTGCATGCTCTCATTGAAATTCTTTTCTTCTATATAAAGTGTTTGTCCATAAGAATGTTAGCTTTCAGTTCACCTGATACGTATAAAATGGAAAAGGTAATGCTTCCGTTTCTACTTAGCTGCATTTGGTTATGGAATCAAACTAAACTAGCATGCCCTCGGCTTCAGATATCTTATTATTTCAATTTTCTAGATGTCCCAGCTCGATCATTGGTTTCAGCCCTACCTGTTTTATTGTACGTAAATAGATATGATACAAGGACTTATAGTTCAATACAGCTTATAATGATCGAATTCAGATTTTTTTATTCTTTTTTTGAAAGTTAGATTTTTTGATATTTATTGTTCAACAACTCATCCGTACGTGATATCTGATAAAATCATGAGATTACTATGTTGCCGGTATCAAAATACAATATACTAACCTTCAAGCTGGATACCGATTCGCTTGCAGATGATGATTCAATTTTAAAGTCATTTCCAAGATTCTCAGATGACAGACCAGTCATAGACCTGCAATGATAAAAAAATATGATTGTTGTCAGTAATCACATTTATGCTTCAAGTTGATAAACTAACAACAAATACATACCTGTCGCTTGGATCGTCCTCACATGAATTCCCAGCTGAAGATAAACAATCCAAATCAAGAAAATTTGAGCAGCTACATGCATCCCCATGTTCATCAAAGCAAATGTGATTGCTCTCAACATATTCTTCTTCTTCCACATCTTTGAAAAGCTGTCTGGAGGACATTGAGGAGGTATATCTAAACAAAAAGAACAATTAACTAACTTGGGTCAGTTGCTTGTCTTTAATTTTTCACTACACTTATGATAACCTTATTTATATTGAACATACAAAATCATGAAACTCGTGGATTAAATATATCTAACTAGATGAGAAACATATAGTTTTGTAAATTTTCATAGAATAGAACAGCCAACAAAATTTTTGTGGATCTCCAGCCAACATGTAAGTTTAATTGCTTTTGTATTGCTTGTGCTCATGACCACCATCTCCATATTTAGGAAATCAGAAGTCCTGAAGAATATGAACATGGGACATACATTCTTAATTTTGTATACATCCAGAAAACACACAAACGCATATCCAAAAGCATAATGTTAAGCTCTAAATTCAGAAGAAAAAGACAAGATATTTACAGCATAAACATCTTTCCCCAATTTTTGATAAGCGAATGATACAGGACCATGACTGATAACATACCTAGAGTATGATATGTCAGTTTCACAAGTTGAGATTTCTGGAGTTGAATCTGAAAGACCCTTATTAGCTCCATGTTCTTGTTCACATAAGGGCTTATTATTTCCAACGCTGGCCACTGTGACAAGGGGGTCACTTTCACACAGGATATTGCCATCAGAGAGTGATCTTTTGAAGATTGACCTTCAGATACGAGATATTAAGATGGTAAGTTATATCCGCAGAGAAACTACAGAACTACAGGTAATACAATTAACATGTACTATTATACGTTAACCTCTAGAGTCTAGTCTATTATTAACATATAGCCAACTCTCAAGTCTCAAGAGGAAGAAAAACCGAAAGCTATTCGCAAGGCTGAAACTTAAAGGAATTGATGAAAGGGAATCACTAGGAATGGAGCCTGCTGCTTAATTTGACTCAACTGGGAGAAGCTTACCAGCTACCTACATTGTAAGGATTGCAGACTCAGAGCTCGTTCATTAAACAAGCACTTCCCTATTTGAAATAGCCTTTTCTGGATCAATATAAAGGTAGACATTGTATGGTAATTGCTGGATCCATGAATACATTTTCTCTTCGTCTAAAGTTATACCTAAAAATTTCCATGGTATGTTCATTCCACATGCTGTGTCATAATATCCTTTTATGTTATCGTTAGCTTAAGCTCATCCACTTTTCCACAAACCATCACATTCCCTATTTTTAAAGTGTACCACTCCTTACTGACTGCTATATATCATTGCTTGTACTACCAGACTCAATTCTAATATTCCCATTTCCCTGATCCCCATCTTATAATTTTGCATTCCCTGTAAGTTGATGCCAGATAACCAGTTGCGTACATTGTACATCCTATTGATTATTCCCTTCGCTATCACTCAAAAACAGAGGCTATGTCATCCTTTAGTGACTGCATACCATCTTCATCATCATTGATTATGGATCATGATAGATATGCATAGAGAGAAAATTTTCTTATTAAATGTAAAAATTTGACAAGGGCTACTTGGAAGTAATAGAATGTTCGTAAGAAATTGTAAGAAATGCGCACCTGGAATTTTCATTAACCAATTCAGGTCCGCGTTTTCCAACACTGTAATGCTGATCTGAATTTAATTCCCACAGTGCTGGCTTACCTTCCTGGGGTTGGAAGTAACCCAAGAACCTGTATAAGATTTAGCCAATTTTAGAATAATGGGAACCTCTCCTATCAACTTTCATTCCTCAGAAGTAACTAAGAAATTCAATATTGTTAGGCAGTGAAACTACAAGTTGACAACCACAGTTAAAAGCCGGGTATATGGCTTACACATTGATAGCATTTTGTTTTTCAGCATCCATATAGGCATTACTGTAGTACCGCTGCAGAGTTCTGAAGAATTCCTGGGACTGAGTTGCAGCTTTCCATTGCCCTCTCCTCTCAGAAAATATCTATTCAAAATCGTCAATATATAAAGTCAGATAAAAAGCCGGAATTCCAGTTGAAAGGAATCAGAAACTGTGGACCCCAGAAATATTTAGAAAGATTAAACAAAGGATGAGATACCATTTAACATGGCCACATGAAGTGTAAAAGATCAGCTTTCAGGTAGTAAACTAATAGCTTTCATTCCAAAAATGCAATTTCACAAATGTTTTCATTCCCCTATTACAATATAATATATCATATTTATCAAGAGTTAAATAAACAGGAAGAAAAAGACTAGCATTCAATGAACTCAAAAACTGCAAAATTGAGGACCAAACCAAAATTTGCTTTCCATTTGGTGGTATTTTAGCGAATAGAGCCTCCTGAAATCCATCACAATTACCTTGTTGTGTGCAGCAGATCCACCATATTGCAGTGCAAGAGTGTCGCCCATTGACTCATAAATTCTCATCAGGTTCTCAGCCAAAGGATTATTTAGATCAATATTCGGGTTCTCAGTAAATCCTAGTGCAACCAGCTGACGTCCAAGGGCCACCATTCCATATGCATATTGAGCAACATTTGTGCGGTCCAAACAGTCGATGCAATTGGTCCTTAGAACTCCTTTTTGGAACACTGGACCCTTGAAATCCTGATTTCCAGTTCCATCACCATCGTTGCTAATATCAGAATTCAAGTTCCTGCAACAGCTGGTCTCACTGTGAGTATCTTTAAGACAATGGTCGCGATTGTTTCTTCTGCATAACATATTGTATTTGCAAAATCGTAAGTTGCTGGAAAGAAACAAACTAATAGTTGTATAAAATTACCTATAATAGGTTGATGAATACATACATCATCCTTAACCATTCAAGTTCAAATTGTTCCCTCAAATTATAGGTTAAAACAGAATAGAAAATTCCATTTCAAGGAGAGGATGCATAGACTGTGGAAATGGGTAAACAAAGGCTGCTTAACAAAAATATAAAAAAAAAGACTCTAGGGGCTTCTAAAAGAATGAGAAGAAGAAAAAAAGGAACAAAGCAAATATCTTATGCAACTTTCAGGTAACTTACTCAAGGTATGAAGATGTCAACAATCCATTGGATGTTAAACTGGGTAAAATTTGGCAATAAAAGATGCCAGTCAAGTTTAGCGCATATGTAGCCACTTTGCCTAGAAGGGCCAATACATTAGTAGCTCTGCTCAATGCAAGCAAAATAATTCCTATTAGTGAATCTTACCATAATTGGGAAAATAAGAGAATGTGGATTAGGGAAAGAGAAATACTTTCTAGAATGTCTATGCAAATCCCAGTGAAGGAACCTTAGACGATCTTTCTGCGATAATCCTTTATTAATAAACCTGATAGCATTTGCAAACTCTGCCCGAAGTATGGTTTCCCGAGGCTTTTTTTCATGTGTCTGTCAGTAGCAACAAATTTGCAAGAAATGCAAGTTAAGAGTGCATGGAATCAAATTTCATGACCGTGAAGACAATACAAATTTTACACATACAGAAAGAAATCACACGATAGTTGCAACAGGCTACCTTGATTAAATTCAAGATAATAATTGGATTTCCATATCTTTTCACAAGATTTTCAAAGTGTAGTTTTGTTGCCTCATAATTTAGGTCCTTCATTGATACTGTAGAATAAAAGGGAAAAGGAAACCCAGTTAAGCATAGTCATAGCAGAAACCACTAAATAACAGCTGATAGCAATTTTAGTACAAATGATGTCAGGCTTCAGATTCAGTCGCGATGTCTCCTGCGACCAGAAAAGTGGAATAGAACCCCGGTTTTGCACAACGGAACTTATTCGAGTTGGATAGCCTTCAGGAACATCTTCAAACACTATTTGCTCAGTTTCAACATCATTAGCAACTCTACCCTTCTCATTCACACCACGTTTCAAGTACCTATAGTAGGAGGGGATAATCATAAACTGAATCTACAGATTACTTCACATCAGCTGAAGGCTTTTTGTAAAAGAGATTATTCACAAATCCAGAGCACTGAATAGAGATTGAAAGACAAAATCCACATGGAATATTTCAAGTATTTAAACAGGAAGTCCATACCTTGTTCCTGCATAATGTCGAGAGCGTCTTGCAATGAGAGTTAGCTTAAAGTCCCTGCCGGAGACCGATTGTTTCACCTATACCCCACAACATGAAACCCTCAACATCAAATGTATATTATACTGGTTTAGATTAAAAAGCTCCCAAAATGCCAGGACAGATGTATGCTCTAAGGTCTCACTCGCGCTAACTATCATTAATAATTCTCCTAAAGAAAGGAATTCCAGTCATAATAGCACGTATAACAAACTTCATAACTTGAAAAATAAGAAAGACATCATCACTAAACAAGAAAAGAGGATTGAGGGACAGATGGACAGACAAAGAGAGAAATAGTCGACACACATAATCTCAAACTTATTATGACATTTAACAGATACTGAGAACAAGTCATGTTTAATGATCAAAATAAATGAAATAGAAAGAAATCTTCAGTGAATAATAAACCATCCTAGCAATAAGACTTCTAAAAGTATGTCCACATAAGATGACAGATAATCAATAAATCAATCCTACTTCTACTTTCACTAATTCGGCACATAATTTTACATATAGATATAAGGAAACAGCACCTGTTTAAAGAAGCCATACACCAGTGCCACTGTCCAGCGAGTATTTTTGAGATTATTCCGAATTCCTCGAGTTAAGAACTCATTCCAAACAAACATAGTTTCATAAGGGACTTGTCCTGCCCCCTCATTGCTCAAGTTTTTCTGAAGACTATGCATGATATGGTATGAGTAGCTGAAAAAAAAGTCCCTTGAGAGATCCACCATGCAAAGAAGCTTCTTGTATCTACATAACCAAAAAAAGACAAGGAAAGTTAGTTGATGTCAATAAGTTGTTGGATCAGCGGTTGAATGTTTAAACATAAAGCGATTGATGAAAATGAAGAAGCTGAGAAAGAAAGAAAAGAAAGTGAATTTTCCCCCATGGATACATATACCTTGTCTTATGAAACATGTTATACTAACATCACAGTGGCAATGATGTATGCCCCTGTAGATATGTGAGAAACAAACTGGTAGTGGCCTACATAGTATTATCAACTATAAAAGAAAATACAGGAGCATCTAAATTTCCATAATGTAACAGTAGATGTTCTGTATTACATATAAGGAAAGCAGGAAAATGCAACAACTAAAGAAAAGACAAAGAAAGGTAATGCTAGGCCACCAAGAGTTATATTTATTCACAGAAACCCTTATCATTAATTAACACTGAAGGGCATGTTTACAGAAAAGTGCAGAGATTACCTCCACAGTGTTGAACCTGTCTACTAATATATGAAGGCAAATCAGATATTTTGCCACAATCCATAATCAAATGATAACAAAACGAACAAACTAGGAAGAATTCCTCGTCTAATTACAAATGAATACTGGCAACTTATAAATAATCTCATGTGTCTCTTTAGAAGTACCAAGTACATATTAGTGTATTACATTTACATGCAAATTTAACAAAAGACCTGTTCTCGCTCCTAGAATTAGTCATATTGGACAGCACAGAGGAATGTGGAATAAGGATCATCTTGCTGCTGGCGATGGCATATATTGCATGTCCACAAATAATCCCAATTTTCCTTTTTTTGGTTATCAACAGCATGTAATAAGGCCCCAAAAATTTAATGAATCCTGGGTAAGAGGAAAACCAAAATGATTAGTAGGACACAAAATAGAAGCACAAGCTCGTGATGAAGGGATTCAAGAAAAAGCATACCAACAATTCCATAACAAGTGGTTACTAATTTAAGTCCTCCAATCGCTTTATTCCCTTCATGTATCCGCTTTAACAGGTCAGAGCATTCACTTTCTGAGTATGTAGTCACATCTTCCAGGATACTAAGCTCAGATGGATCCGATCGATCAATCTTTAACACCCTCCAAAAGGTTCGATTTTTGTCTCTTCCTATCATGTAGAAATTCTGTTTCATGTAACATTAATTAAATGAAAATTGGATTCAACTCTACTCATGTGCATGAAAGGGTAATATTTTCAAAAAGCAGCTTGCATAATTTCAGTGGGTTCAATTCCAGTTCAAAGGATATAAAATCCAGTCAACCGATAGGAGGCCCTTTAGCATCATTGTAATAGGTAACAGAAAAAGAGGAAAAGTTAGAGAAGTCAGTCAAGAACAACTAAGGATTTTTCATTGTCTATTAAAGCTCCAGAAACACAGCTAGCAAAACTATACTCTCTAAGCATGATAAGTTAGTAGTTTGTCGGCATGTGTAACAGTGAGAGCACGCACGAACACAGAGTGAGTTTAAGCAATTCACATGATTACTTAACTAAGTAATAACATTTGCTCCTCTTACTATACGAGATCACTAGATCAAGAAATGAATTAATTCCCCATCATGAAAACAACAAACAAATCTGATCAAAAAACTTTTACAGCTCATGTGAAAGGGCAATTAAACATGTGGAAGAGGTCAAGCGGCCTATTTATTGATAAGTTAATGACTAAAGATTATGACATAATAAGGACAGAAATATCTTATATGCTGTGGTTAATAACAGCATATGTTGTAACTATGTTAACAGTAAGCAATACCAATCAAATTTCATAAAAGTCTTTTATTGAAAGAACCTGAGCAACACATCAATAAGAGAAAGTGATCAACAGCTGCTTGGCTAGATGTTTAAACTTTTATCATTATTGCAAATAGCACAAACAAACCAATAATAACTGAAACATACTCCTTTGGAACAGCAAGACATATTACAACACATAACTCCACTTCAAACAGTGCATGCAATAGAACAATAGCAATTAAGCAAGACGCAATCCCTTGCATACAAGGAAATTCAAACTCACGAGAGCACAAAAGGACCAAAAGCTCTTAGTATCAAACTTTTCTCATGTAACTTAGATTCAAGAAGCAGTTATCTATAACCAGACACAGATGAAGATCCGGTGGAACCGATGGCTCGGGTACATAGGTATCAGGTCTATTATGTTCATCGAACCAATAATGTAAACCATAACCAATGCAAACCATCATCCACCAAACTTGATCCAGAAAACTATCAAACATAAGACTCTCCAGCTCTAGCTAACTGATAACGTACAAAATTGACCATAGTAAAAACGCGTGCTCTGAAAGGAACGGCAAACAGAAGACGACGAAAGAGAGATAGAGAGTATATACCGAGTAAGTTTCATAGAGTCTGAACTTCTGCAAGTAACATGAGTTGGAGTCCGGTAATCCAACCATCTGATTAGTCTCCATTACCAGAAAATTATGGATCCGGGTCACTCCCGAGCTTCCACAGCCCGGGTCAACCCCCCCTCACTATAACAATCCTCCACTTTCTTCTCAATCTATCCCACACCAAACAAGCTAACTTGTAAACATCCACTATTTCAACATCGAGATATCATCTAATTCTACACACTTCACCAAACAGTCTTAACTCGTAAACATATATATTATATATAAATGTATATGAACAAAAGGGTTGCAACAAGTAACAAACCATACCAACAATATTAACAAAACCTAACAAAACAAGAAAAGATTGAAGCTTTGAACTTTGATCCCAACAGAAACAAAAGCTTTGAACTTTGATCTCCACAGCCGATTCTGAAGCAGCAATCACCGTAAAGATACCAACTTTGGAGATGGTACAGATCCAGGAGAGATGCAAAGACGCAGAAAGAGATATCACCGGTTAATGGAAGAGAGAATTTTGCTCTTTGTTGAATTTTATGAGTATTATTCGCATATTAAAAAAAAACTCTGTTTTTCACTCGGTTTATAGCCATTTTTATAATATTGGAAATATATAAGAAGGTAAACCCTATTGGGCACCAAAATAACGGGATTTGTCTCTAACAAGCAAACTGGAGCCCTGATTGTCTTTCTGTTTTATCAATTTAACCCTAATTTTGGGCTCTTTCCGTAATTCCTTGTCTTGTCTTTCTTTTATTTTCCTCTGTTGACTTTTCTTCTATGAGAATAGGCTTATATTATATAAAAACTATTAGAAAACAATCTAATTAAGAATAAGGTTACGTATTACCAAAATTTTCGAAATTTTACGTATGTAAGTTTTTTTTTAGAAGTTTCCTCTTTTTCATATTTAATCATGTGTTTTTGTTCCTAATTGAGTTTTATTCTAACTTAACATTTTTTCCTTATTTTTATTTTCCATTCTTGTGAGAAGCACAAATAATTTCTTTATAGGTTTATATTACTAATAATTATTAGAATTATATATTTTAAAATAGGAAGGCAAATATTGTGATGATGTCATCACATAGTGAATACATGAATTTGGTTTCCCAACTTATCAATTTGATTATATGAAAGCAATCAATATATATTTGTTTAAATTATATTTACAATTTCCTTCTCTAATTGATCAAATATTAGAAGATCCGGATGTCCTTTAAACTATGAGTTATAATTAGTATTAATTACTTGCTATAGTTCAATATGTCACTTTGATCTAGGATTTGTCACACTTTCTTGTCACTGGCATTTGCAGCAGCAACAATAACAATAATAACAATAACAAGATTCAATGAGTCTCGCTAGAGAGTCTAGAAAGATATAATAATACGCAATCTTATTCTTACATTAATAAAAAGGTTATTTTCTACTGGTCTAGAAAATGATAATTATATTAATTATTCTGAAGAATATCATGAGTGAATAGAGTTTCTTAATATTTACCATTTCTCTCTATAGTGTTAAGATTTCATTTAACTTCCTCTTTTGTACTTTTATATATATGTAAAAAAATATGAGAATAAGTAACACTCTTACAAGTTTACTTGTACATTATGTTTTTTAGATTTAGTAGGGTTAGTTATTGGTTGTTAATTATTTCACCTAAGAGGCTTCATTATCTCTAACATTTGACTTGTGTGTTTTTCTTGGTTAATGATTTAAGGATAAGGTTCTAATTTTATAAGAAAAATAAATTAAAAAATATTTAAATTATGCACTATTAAGAAGTGGTTGAAATTTCAAACTTATGGAAATGCACAGAAATACTTGTAATGGTAATCCTAAGTGGAAGAGTTGACTCCTCAAGGTTTCTACAAATAGTTCACCTAAAGTTTAATTGTTAGTTTTCAAGAGGAGGATGACCACCATGTATATATATATATATATATATATATATATATAGGCGTTCAAAAGCTCAATCATATTAAAAGAAAATAAAAAATATCTCCCATTGGTCTACATTACCAAGGGATAAATCCAGATGATTTACCTATAGTCAACAAGTAAACTAATTGAAGATTGCTCTTGAACATTCAAAATATAAATATGTCATTAGACTAAGTGGAGAGATGTTAATAGGTGGGATCGGGCCTGGAGTCGCAGCCTGGTCGAGCGAGATGGGTCAACTTATGGCCCGACTTGATCACGAGTTGACCGACCTGTGACTCAGCCTATGACCTGACGGGCCATAGGCAGGTCAGATCAATCTGATCTATTATTTTTTTAAAAGAAAAAATTTTAAAACAGTATAGTTTTATAATAGTCTCGGACCGAGCCGGACTCTTTTTGGCATCTCTAATCGAGATAGTAATTATGAAGATTAAAGATTATTTTTAATAAAATTATAATTATACTCCATTTTTTTAAAATGCCTATTTGGTATATAGATGACAATTTTAACTTGACTTATAAATATTTAAAAATATATTTAAAAATAATCCAAATTCAAGACTTGACTGCTTAAAAAAACAATAAAGTCTCCAACACGAGGTAATCACATATTACTTGCCTGCTAAGACGCAATTCACGTGTGTTTGTGAGTTGTAACACAATAATTACATTTAATAAAACCAAAACACTCACACAAACACACAATGATTGCTAAGAAACGACCATGTTTCTGTCAAATTACAAATGAAAGTAGTAAGCCAAGCGGCCTTAGCTGCCTTACATTTGACGTACGTGACATTTTATTCCTTTTTATCTGAGGTCTAATGTGACATGTCGTTTAGGGCCACACCCACACCTTCTTGATCTGCGGTTAATGGCGTGATTAGCTGGATTAAAGCTGGCTTGCTTGCGTGGCATTATCTTATTATTATTATTTTTAATTTTGGTATTTGAGTCTAGGAACCACGTGATTTGTCAAGTGTAAAGGCTTTTCTTGAGCCGACAGCCACCAGCCACGTGTCGTCATGATTGGGTGTATGAGAACCAATCACTGTTACTTCGGACCGACTTGTGGGCCGCACAGCATCTTACTCCCTCAGTCGCAGGAACAAGAACCTGCGGCTGTACTCTCGCCCGGGAATGAAGTCCGGTGGACTTTCACGAGATAAAGATAAGTACTGAGGATGTTAGAAATAAGAATTATAAGTTTTATGATTCTTATTTCTAACTAAAGTAGACTCACTTTTTATTAATATAAAATGAAATAAGATAATAAGTCAGTATAATAATGTAATATCTCAATTTATTAAAATTAAAAAATAGAAATTAAATTAAATTAAATTGATTCACTTTAAATTGCTTATTTAAATAAATTATAATTTTGTATGTTAATAGTCTTTTGGATCGAAGCTAAGATTGTTAAATTTGGAGGCTATTGGCGGTTAATAGTGGTAAATTATAAATCAAATAATAACCTTATTTTCACCAACAGACAGCTGTCAACCTCAGACAGCGAGTGCGTGGGGAGAGTTCATAAGTTGAAGCATGTTACGTCTTACTGTCGAGGTTTGGACTGAGGTAAGAGAGAGAGACAAAGAGAGAAGAGCAATAATTGAGAACGTGGCATAAGAAGAGGAAGGCAGCTGAGGGCTAAAGAGATTGTCAACTAGAGCCTTTTAATGGTTCCCATTGCATTGCAACCCCTACATCTACTGTTCGTGTAAATCTCTATCAAGCTGTTCTTGGATTCTTCTTCATGTCACCATCTCTTTCGTGCCTATCTAATGTAAAAATGACCTTACAACAATACCCCTTTGGATTCCCCATTGAAGTTACAACCACCTCCTCTCTCTTTTACACTTTTCCAGGCATTAAGCCTTTCTTTGCACAATCTCGTGCATACCCTTTTTTCTTTTCATGTCATGCGTTCATATAGGTGGTTAATTGCAAACCAACAAAATTGGTCTTTCATGGCGGAATTCCTTGGGGACGGGCTCAATAATTGCCCACATACCTATCTTCATCTTGACTTATTTGTTTAGCATACAAACAATTTATACGATAGGTATGAATTAATTATGATATGAAAATTTTATCTGAACTAGAAATCTTATATTTGAAAATTTAAAAATATATTCTAATTACTTAAAGCCACAACTTCCTTTTTGATCGTAGGAGTTGCTTACTCACACGCTAACCATCAATTATTGAAAGTTGCTTTCACGCTCCAATTTCATACGGTGGTCTACATGACGCCTCTGCCGTTCGTACCCAATATTTGACATAACCATTTGATGAAATGGTCTTGTGGTTCGCATTTTCCACTCATTAGCCATTATCGGGCAGGTGTTAGGTTGATCCCAACCCAAACAAAGAAACACAGATGGTCCTCAAATGTCTCCAGCAGAAGCCTATTTCATCAATTATAAAACTGGTCATTAAGAAAATTCATTTTTAATACCTAGTCCTCAGAAATTATGATCCTTAGTGACATCAGATGCAACCTAGACCCGAGTTATGACTTTATAACCCTGTTCTGGCAAAATGATTAGCTGGGTGAAATTTGGCTTCTCAAACCAACCCTGGAGACCTAACCGATTTAGGAGGTGCATTATACAGTTTCATTTCCTCATTCAAGGAATTAAATCTAGGTTTGCCTTCACACCTCTTTCTTTTTTTCTTAAAATAACGGAAGTACCCGTAGTTATTATCTTTTAGATATGTACTGAATAAATTTTTAGATTGACACAATAGTCTATAAATCACGTTAATCAAGTACTCTGAATTAGACAGGCTCTGTACGACAAGCTTAATTGAGAGAGTATAGGTAGGAGAGATTCGAACATAGAACCTTTTAGGCTCATACTTATCTACTCTACCAACTCGATCACCAAAAAAAAATTTTCACACCTCTTTATTTCTTTAAATTCAAGTTTGATTAAATTTAAATATTTAAGTTAATACTTAGAATCTAAATCAAATAAATATGAATTATTCGTTGATTTAGTTTTAGTTTAGATTAATTAAATTTAAAAATTAAATTTTTAAATTTAATTTCAATGGAATTATAATATTAGAATTTAAATTTGACTAAATTAAACTTAACGTATTAATTATAGATTGAATTGAATCATGTTAACAACGAATTTACTTCTTATCAAAGAGTTGACATCTCGTTCTTTGAAGAATAAAACTCAAAAAGCATCATAACCTCTAAATATATGGTGACCTTGAATCCAGCTTTCGTCCACAGATTCCAACATGGAATGGTCTTATCGTGTGTTGCAAGTGTAAATTACTGCGCAGGACACGGACCTACGGTGGTCCTAAGAATGGGCCAATGTACGATTTTTTTGGGAAGGAAAGTTGTTTGAATGTTTTGTCACATGACGTTTCCGGTCCTTCGTGAAAGATTTAAGAGGGTTAGTTCGTAGAAAATAATGGTAATAAAAATGAGAATGTGAAGATTTAAGTGAAGGTTAGCTCATGTAAAAGAATGGTCATAAAAATGAAAATGAATATAATAAAAAATGAGAATAGATATTATCATTAAAATTATGATGGTTGGTTAAAATAAATGAATGATTATTATTAATATTGATAGTAGTTGATTAGTAAAAATTATTTAAAATTTTATTTTTTGTATTTTAATTAATTATAATGTAATTAATAAATAAATAATAATAATTTAAGTAATTATATTGAAATTTATTATATTTTAATTAATTAATTATAATATTTTAATGAATGAATGAATTATATTTTAATTAATTATATTTTAATTAATTAATTACAATAATTTAATTAATGAATAATTATATTCTAATTAGTTATATTTTAATTAATTATAATATTTAAACTAATTAATTACAATATAATTAATTAATTAATTATAATATTTTAATTAATTATATTGTAATTAATTCATTAATTAACATATTTTAATTAATGAATAATTATATTTTAATTAATCAGTTATATTGTAACTAATTCATTCATTAATTAAAAGTAATTAATTGATCTTATTTTAATTAAATATAATGTAATTAATTAAATAATATTGTTATTTTAATTACTTATATTGTAATTAATTAATTATTATTAAAAATATTTAAAAAATAGAGTCATTACTAAAGAATGAGTTTCATTCCTTTACTAAATGGAGAGTACGAAGGATTACTCGAAAGTGAAATATCAAACTATTGCCCTTATAATGATAATCAACAATCAACCATTCACTTTTTATTTCTTACTTCATTAACCCCTCCCATCAACTAAACACCTCCTTAATAATCTTAGATCCACAAGCTTACTCGAATCTTCTAATAAACAAACCAGTGGTAATGAAACCACACGTACATAGGAACATGGTAAATGCTACTTGGTCATGATCGAAACATCGACATGCATTACTTGAAGACTTGAAGTTAAGGAAACTATTTACCTAATAAATATAGGCTTAATTAGGCGTAAACAGGCTTTTTGGCCTAGTATAGATGCATGGTTGTTGCTTGCACTTTCGTTGGTAAACCTAACCCTTAAGCCTGTCGATGAGATAAATGGGCTACACAAAGACACGCACAAAAAGCACCATACATGGCTAGTATGCGAAGTCACGGGTGAACCTTCTCTTTCAAAGTCTTAAAAGGAACTAAGATGTCACGAGAAGACAGTAATAATCGTTTCACTTGTACTTTAAAATTAAAGGATTTGACTCATTTGTATGTTGAAGGACTAAGTTGATGCAGGAATAAGAGTTTTCTTGGCAGAACTACTGTTGAAAAAATCCTAAATAACAAAAACCCTACTTTATGGAGTTTAACCTAAGAAGGGTTGGCTTAATTTTTTTTTTGGTACATTAAAAGGAAAAGAAGTGGCAGATATCATAAACATTTAGATCATGATAAATGAAAAGAATATGATCTTTCTCACCATTTCTAGTAATTGCATTAATTTCCCAATATAAATCTACCGTTACCTTTACGAGATATACTCGTCGAGGCACGTTAAAATCTTTACGTAGTTTTCTATATATGTGAACTTTTATATAAGTCAGAGTATCCTTACATATACGATTTGTTACAATAGTTACAGGAGATCTTAATCTTCTTTATATAGTATTTATATTAGGTCTCTCTATTACAGACTTAATATAGGTCTGATTTATACTAATTGGGCCTTTTTTCTTCTTGAACTTCAGCCTATTGATTCATATTATTTATTAGGTTACTTTATTATCTTTATCTAAATCAAATTACGTAAATTAACCGATAAGTTATTGAAAAATCGAAAATTACAATTAATTATATTATTATCCACGGTATGGGGAAAATATCTAACATTCAAAGCAATGAAAGAGGGATTGCTTTTATGTACATGATCATGTTCCGAAGCTGAGACGCAATCGATATCTTTAATTATTACGTGAATCGAAGTTGTCTTCTTTCTAAATTGCTGAATTTCTCTCCATTCAACTCTTAAAATGAGAATGTGATCGATAGAATAAGGGATTCTTTTTCAGTTAATGACTCAATTATTAAAAATCATGTGAGAAAGATAAGATTACTTTTTTTCATTTATCACAATTAAAATTTAACAAATACATAAGATAGTTTTTGTTTTGTAAATTATACATGTAAGATTAAGGATATCAAAACTAGCCCGGCTTGCCCCTCCTAGGTTCACAGAGATTATTAATATTTTTTATCTTTTTCTTTTTGTTCATCTTTTACTATTTGTATAGAATATTTGAAAACAATCTCTATATTAGTTAGGAGTAATACTGTCTATTACTGGACTTTTTAACATTTTGCGTCTCAGTAAAATTTTTATTGAATGTTGCTGTTGTTGTAAGATAATAGAAGAAAGTAGAAACTGATATCAAGTTTATCGTCACAACCACTCTATCATATATAAATTGCTGGTTGTATAATTACATAACAAACATGCATAAAAAATTATTAATTATAAACGTGACAGAGAATATCTATAAATTTGTGTTTCGTGCATGTAGAATTATATAATTTGTGTTCTTCCATTGGACATGTACTTCTTCGATTCTAACTAAGAAGTGACAAATCATCAAAGATATTCTTTTTTTATTCTGATTTTTTATTTCAGTTGTTTTAGGATGATAGGATTAAGGTGATCCACTTAATCCTACGTACAACTTAATTATCATCGCCATCATTGTCACATTCAGTCCGAAATTTTGTAATAAAGTGGCGTCTGAAAATATCTGGTAGTACGTAATCTTATTTTTATATAATAAAGAAGCTATTTTTAGTAGGTTCATATACAAATATGACAACAAAAGAATAATGTAGGTTAAAAAATAAATAAATAAAATAGACATGTTAAAAGATTATGTAAATAAAATTAAAATAAATACTTAAATAAAAAACTAAGATAATAACAATAATAATAATAATAATAATAATAATAAATAATTTACGAACCGAAGGAAGTCTTGGTATTTTACAAAGAATAACAGCATGAAAAGAAAATACATGACTAATTAGAGCATGAATAGAAAAAATAAGAATAATAATAAAAATCTATTGAAACCGCACAATACAATGACATATTCCAAGTGGAAGCACCTTTTAACAGATGAATCAATACTTGTTCCTATTCCAGCATCCTTTTGTGAACACAATTAAGGTTCTCAGAATCAAGTGAATCAAGTTGTTTATGTTTTCTCCGTCAGATTCCTGCAACTCTTCTTCCCTCCAACGAAAGGTCTGACTTCTATCTCTAGCAATTAAACACGATAATGAACGCAAAGTCAAAGATGGCTAGCGGACGCTTCTAAGTATGAATCACCAGCCGAAAGTTACACGCTACTGTCATTCTGTATCAGAAGTTTATATTATTCTAAATGCTCTATAGTTAATACCAAAGAAACATAAACAGTTTTGCTACATTTTTTTGTTTTCGTAGACAATAAGGTTCAATATATATAAAAACAATAATGCAGCAATGATGAACAAAATAGGCACGCTTGATGTTGTTGAACCCAAAAGCGGAAAATAGCATATAAGTTGGGAATAACATCTTCCGTTCTCAAATAATCTCTGTTCTTTCTGTTCCGTGCATGGAAACATATTTTCAGAAACAGAAAATCTATTGCAGTGAGTTCAGCCAATCCAAAATTTTCATAATTGCTTGTAACATCTCCTTCCTTGTCGATCGCAATAAACCATACAAGTCAAAGAAAGACCTTTGTTTGATAGAGAAAGCTTGATAGTGCTCACGCCTATCTAATTATGTTTATATTAGCATTCTTAACATTCCAACTTTTTAGTCAGACCAAAGGATTGATATCTTGTATAGTACTGTGTTTCAATATGATGAGGTTTTTGTTTTATTACATGCAAAATTATGAATTGCACTTTAATAATTTTTAAAAAATTCTAAGTTACTCCTTAACGTTTTTTTTATAGTATCATATTATATTTTAATATTTTTAAAATAACATTAATAGCCACCTAAAAAAATCGTATTTTTAAGAAAATATTCTTTTCATTATGTTGTTCACACTACAAGAAAATAACACAATTCGCGATGTTTTATTGATAAAACGTCACAGATTGTGAAAACTTTTCGCGACGTTTAAAAAACGTCACAAAAAGTTTAAATTTTTTTCGACGTTTTATCAAAACGTCACGGATTTGTAATACTTTTTGCGACGTTTTATCAATAAAAAGTCACGAAATAGAATCCGCGATGTTTTCTTGAATAAAACGTCACTGTTGAGTTTGCCTTTGTTTAATTAAAGCACCTTCATTTCTCACAATTTTGTTGGTTTCTTCTTCTCTGCCTTCTTTTCTCTAGTAGTGCCGCTGCTTCTTCCTCCATTAGGAAGCCCAAGCGTTTCGAGATTAAGAAGTGGAGCGTTGTTGCTCTCTGGGCATGGTGTAACCTCTCCACCTCGTCCCTAACCCTAACCTTAACCGTAATTTTATTACTTTCTTGATTTTCTTTCTTTTAAACCTCTGTTGAAACCTCTGATTGCCGATTTAAACTCCGCGAAGGTGAAGACTCACAGATAATTCCCTGTTCGCTGGCTCAAAAACTCGTAGAAACCCAACGATTCCGACAAGTCCCGCAATGAGGGGCAATCGGAGTCAAAGTTGAAGCACTGCGTGTCATTTGTGCTCCCAGATGCAACGCTTAACGACCTAGCCCAAGACACCCTGGAGACTCTGGAAATGATGCTGCCAACACCGGAGTCGTCGTCCCAGGACTCCCTGTTGGTAAAGTGGAAACACTTCATTATTTTGCCGTTTGTTCGAATTTAGAACAACATTCAAGAGTACAAAGAGAGTTTTGAAAAACTCGTGTTTTGTGTTAAGAATATGAATAATAAGATCATTGATGGCCTCAGATAACAGATGCTCTCGTTGCAGCTTATATTTTAAATACCACTCTTGTTGTTCCGAAACTGGATAAGGAATCCTTCTAGAAAGATGCTAGGTATGGAGCTATAACTTAACATGTT
>JAOQMS010000005.1:4647678-4662811 GCA_027563885.1 Erythroxylum longipes
AAAATTTCTATTTAACCAAATTAAATGTATATTATAAATATTTAATTATTAAAATTATGCATCAACTATAATTTAAAAATAATGACAATATATATTTTTTAAAAATTTAAGCAATAAACTGACGGAAATAAACGTCCGTCTGTAACTTTCTAAATAACTTATCGACTGTAAAGGCTATATTTCGTTGGTAATTCATAAAATATACTGACGGATGTTAAATTTTGTCAGTAAGTGTTCATCATATTTACGGACGGAAAACATGTTATCGTCGGTAAATTTACCAACGGTCGTAAACATTCCGTAGCTAAATTTACCTACGGTTCAAAGTACTTACCGTCGGTAAATTTAGCATTGAAAAATGTTTAACCGTCGACAAATTTACGGACGGAATACTTGTTACGGTCGGTACATTTTCGGTATATTATTAATGGTTTATCATTTTTTAATGATAAATTTATCGATGGTAAGTTCTTGTACCGTCGGTAAATTTAGCTACGGCCGATTCTCCGACGTTTTTGTCTGTTGGTACATTCCGTCGGTAAGAAGTGATACCGAAAGAATATTTGTGTTTTTCGTCGGTATTTTCCGTCGCAAAATGACAATTTTATAAAATTAACCCTTTTATAAAAGGTCCAATATTTATCACAACTTGTAAATTCTGCTCCTTTAAATTTGAGATCCCAAAGTTCATTTAGATCAAACTTATCCCTTAACTTTGAATTCTTAATTTGCCAAACAATTTGTTTAGATCATTTAATTTACGAGTTAAAGCAGCTTCTCTCTCTCCTTGGATTCCAACATGAAATGGTTTTTGTGTTTCTTGAGGATATATATTATTATCTAAACATATAAATGGATCTTAGAACGACATGCTTAGTCGAATCTTCTAATACACAAACCAGTGTTTGTGAGATCACAAGTAGAGAGGAACATGGCAGTATTACTAGGTGATGATTGAAACATCGACATGCACCACTTCAAATTAAGGAAACTGTTTAACAAATAATGGAGGTTTAAATAGGCATGATCCGGCTTTTAGGCCTAATATAGATGGTTGTTGCTTGCACCTTGGTTGGTAAGCCTAGCTTAATCCTGTCGATAAGATAAAATGGCTACGCAAAGGCAGGCATAAAGGCTCTGTACTGAAGGCATAACATGGCTGGTATGCGAAGCCATGAACGAAACTTCTCTTTCCAAGTCTTGAAGGAAGTAAGATGTAGTCAGGAGAAGACAGTAATAGTTAGTTGTACTTTAAAAATGAAGTGTTTAACACAGCTGCGCGTTGAAGGACAATGTTAATGTTCGAGTTAGAGTTTTTAGCAGAACTACTAATGAAAAAAAATCCAAAATAACAAACCCTACTTTTCTGGAGTTCATCTAAGAACGTGCATTTATTTATTATTGAAAAGTCAATGGTGATCAAATTATGTACGCAACAAAAAATTTATTTTACGATATTTCATCGAGTCTCTTTAATTGAATAAGTTAAAAATACGAATCAAAAATAAAATAGTTAAAACATAACTGATTTGAAATTTCATAAAACTTTATTACTTAAATTGTTAACCACAAACTATTCATGTATTCAGCATTTCAACCTCTAACAATATTTACATCATAGAGAAAAAGAACTTAAACGCTTTAAGAGAAAACAATAGGAAGCCAGCTAAATGATGTCTTTTTCGTATCTACAGGGAAAGACTTTAGGGTTTCTTTTTAATTTTAATTAAAGTATTAATTATAATTAAAGTCTAACTTTAATTATAACTACAGTTTAATTTAAATAAAATTAAATATTTTATACTTGAACTATTTCTAATACCTTAACAATGATTGTAAATTATATAGTTCATAATTATAATTATAATTAGATAGATTAAAACTCATTTTAATTTATTTTTAATTCTTATTTAAATAATTTATAATTATAAATTAAAATTGTCATCTAGATCTAATTCTCATATTTCAAATGTTACCTTTTCATATCTAATAAGAATTAATTGTTCTTAGACTAACATTTCTTTAACGATTGAAAATGTGAATTGATGTTCTTTATTAATAGTTTATCTATAAACACTCCTACTAAAGAGAACAATGACACTCTGACTAAACTTCTTATAGACATGATAAATCCACAATAATCTTTAAAAAATAAAGTTTTTGAATTCTTCGTGAAAGTTATCTTTCAACAATCAAATGTATCAATAAAGGCACAAATTCTATTTGGATGTATTGCTTGAGATTTGAACTTCTTCAAACTTTATTTTACTCCCATTACTTATCTTTAAAATTATTTAGAGTAAATATGTATTAAACATATATTTTCTTCGTTTGAAAGATTATATCTATCCCATTTGGATATTTCATAACTTTTTATCATCAAATTTAGATATAAACTCAATAGATAATATATAATCTTACTAGTTGATTTCGCTGGAACTAATAAAGGCAAATTATTGTATTAAACAAAGCTACGTAAAAAATAAATATTTTATTATACAATACCTCATATGGTACACTCCTCTTTACAAAAAACTATATTATTAAAAATTTAATTGTAAAGATATTCACTAGCAAATCTTATTCTTTAGTAAGGATTAAATAATTGATAAAATTTAATTGTCACGACATTAATCTCATTAAAATATTTCAGTATTCTCATTACTTAATTTCTACTTAAATTTAAATTCTGTCAACTTTTGAGAAATTTACTTTGATTTTTCATTTAATATATGTGTATTATATAAAGTTACTAGTAAATATAATGAAATATGTGCATTCATTCCTTTATGAATTATTACTACATCTATTACGTATTTATAAGATTTAATAATTCAATACCATAATTGTCCTTTCACTAAAGATTAATTTGGTCTTCCTTCAACCAAATAAGTTTTATAAGTTTTTGGGACTGCTGTTGCCTACAACCAAATTTAAAAAGAAATCAACTTCCGTCAATACAAATTAATGTAGTAATGGAAAGTGGGTATTGTTTCCATGAGGAATTATAACGACAAAGATTGTACGAGTTCAAAACCAAAACCAAGCGACGAAAAAAGCGGGGGTTTTTAAATTCAAGACAATTTAAGAAAAAGATGATAAAAACTGAAAATTAATAAAAGTAATTTGATCTGAAAATTTAATAGACAAACCTTGGTTTCGGGTCATCGATATTATCACACTAAAATGGATCCTTGATATAAAATTCAATTCATCAATAAACATTCACTAGGCGATGTTTTCTTTTAAGTGTAAATGAGTAGAAACATGTATTTTAAACATTCTTATCACTCAATAACCTATATACGATCGTAAGTACAATTGAGTAATAGTTTTAAGAACTAAGAAACCAATGAACAAGATAATACATATACGACATGCATTCAATCAAGATGAGTTTCTTCTTAGAATTTCCAACTCTAACGTAAAGATGGTTATTCTAATTGCTACTTGTGATTAGCAAAAATGAATATCATATCTTACTAATCTAGCTATTAAACGAATCAATTCCTAGTTGTGCACCTAGAAATCAATCAATTCAATTAAAGAAGGCAATCCGAAAGGCACTTAATATTCATCAACAAAACAAACTTTATTGAAATATCTCGCATATAAAAGATGATAATATGGTTTCCCTCAACTAAGAAAAGGAATTTAGCTACTCATGGCAAAAGTAAAAGCAAATAAAACAATAACACTAGGTAAGGTCTCCATCCCTGGTCCTTTATGAAAAATACAAAATTTCTAATCTAAAAACAAGAAAAACTGAAAAGAAACAATTCTGCAGAAATTGAAAAACAACAACTTTCTCCCTCTACTTGAATAGTACACGTGAATGTCTTTTTATGCTTTTTCGATTTCTTCTCTTCTCCTCCTCGTGATCTTCAGCAGATAATCTTTATCCCCATTTCAAGTTACAGATCTCCATTGATAAGATAGCAATATGATCTTTAAAGATTATGAAAATCTCAAATTTGAACTTGAAAACAAATTCTGCAGATTGTTTCTCTACTTGCATGTGCCCAAGCTTAGTCAATGAATTTTTTGCCAGAGTAAAATTTTGAATTATTTTCACTTTCCTTGCATCTTTTTAACTCAATTTCATCTCCCAAGTGTTAAAAATCATATGAAAACAATTAAGAAACAAATCCATCAATTTTGAATAATAATTTCAACACATGAGAGAGATTTATATACTAAATGAGTGCAAAATGACAACTTAACAAATTCCCCCACACCAAACCTTTGCTCGCCCTCGAGCATAACACACCAAACCACTACACTTTCTCAATTCATCCTTCATAAGATTAAGTGCAGACATTCCATTAGCTTGGGCCAGCAAGACTTAGGTTGCAACATACATCATAACCACTTTTCACCGATACAAATAAACAAAGTCAAAATAAGACATCTTTGTTCAAAGACAAATATGACACCAAAGTGAATTCTTCTCATAGATTTCTCTCTTACACTCAAGTGTTTAAGGTCAAAGTGTTTCTCTTAAATCTCCCTCCAATAGATTGCACTACCATAGGCTTGCAAATTCACCAGTTATCATTCATTCGAATTACATGAGTTCGTAAATCATAAGGACTTTATTATGAGTTGTAATGGGGCTAGGTTCAAAGATAAGGTAAAAATGACAAAGGTTAATCACAAATATTCACAAAGTACCAAATAAAAGGGACATTCAAATTAAAATTATGAAATAACCGCATGACACAAAGGACTACAACTACTCATACTAACTAATGCTATTATGCTTTATTCTTTTTCTTTTTCTTTTCTTTCTTCTTTCTTTCCTCTTTTCTCTTTTTTACCCTTTTCCTTTTTTTCTTTTTTTTCTTGGCTAAAAACAAGGGAGAGCAATAAAAACAAGAGAAATTCCTAGCAGCATAATTTAATTAACACATGAGTAGAAGTACCTATAAAAATATCTCAGAATACAATACAGAACAAAAGTCCCAAATTACTTAATACTTGATTCAACTTGTGATATGGTAAGGCTAAAGGGGTTTTTGGGTTTCAATGTAAGGTGATTAAATGAAAAACAACAAGGTTAAAGCCTCAAAAGTGTTTGCAAAGGGAAAATAACTAGGTGGGTCATTTTTAAGCTAAAGGGTGTAAAAACAAAGAAGGCCTTAATCATTTCTATAAATCATGTAATCAAACAATTTCAATCTGGTTCAGTGCAAGTTCTGAAGGCAAACCTGATTAGAGGAGAATCACACAATATAAAGAAATAGAATGACATAAAGATGATGTCATTAAAACTCAAATCCACTCACAGGTTTAATTCAAGAATTCACCTTAATTCCACAAATTACCTTATCACTAAAATGTCAAAATTTTGACTAAGTTTACATGATCGATTATTGCAATCAATCCGCATGATTCACTTTAGCCTCACATAGCCCAATTTAATTTCATGCATACATTCAATCTCATCCAAACTAATATGATAAAGCTTGATGGCTTAATATGTATAACCAACATGCAAAGAACAGAAAAAAAAATTTAACAAAAAGAAAATCAAAGAAAGGCAAGACCACATAGTCACACATATGTATTCCAATTCCCCCACACCTAGTCCAACATTGTCCTCAATGTCCAAAAACAATAAAAACACAAAAGAGGGATGGGAACAGAAGTACTCCCCTAGATTGAAGACGTCATATGTAGCTTTGAAATGAATGATTGCAGCTTCCTTTTTAAATGCCTACAAACAAAACAAACCAAAGAAAAAAAGTAAAAACACTCAAAGCAAACACTCAAAAGATATACATAAAAGAGAAAAGCACACAAAAGAAAGGGATACGAATGGGGTGCCTCCTATTAAGTGCTTATTTAAGGTCATAAGCTTGACCCTTGGCATATGTACACATTCCATTATCGAATAGATGCTTGAGCCTAATAGGTAGCATGCTTAGACTTTGTAAGGAGCCTGGAGCAATTTCCTTCGAAGTCAACTCCTCAGCACGATGCTCCAAGACTTTTGATGAGTGGAACTTCATCGTTTGGCCTTCATACTCTAATGTCCACTCGTCTTTTCGGGCATCGCCCTTCTCCAATTGATTGGATTTCTCCAATTTACAAAATAGCTCCTCCAATTCGTTGTTGGGAAGTAACGAGTTCTTCATGGCTTGCTACTGTGATGTATCTCCCATCTCCAAGAGTGTTTCAAGTGTATCTCTTCCACTCAATAGTGAATTTTCCTGCACCTATGTGTCAATAAAATCCATAGAAACAATAGGTTGTTCATCATTTGGAATTTTCATGTCATTGTATATATTGAATTTAATTAGTTCACCATCAAATTCCATAGTCAATGACCCATCATGAACATCAATTTTTGTTCTTGTGGATTTTAAAAATGGCCTTCCAAAAAAAATGGGGGTTGAAGAAGATATATCATCACTCCCCATCTACAAAATATAAAAGTCGCTGAAAAAAGCATATCCCCTACTTGAACTAAAACGTTATCTAACACACCCTTTAGATAAGCATTTGAATGATCCGCTAATTGAATCACTACATTAGTTTCCTTGAGAGGTCCCACATTTAAAGACTTATAAACATCATAAGGTATAACATTTATGGAAGCACCCAAATCTAACATAGCTTTTTCAATTCTCAAATCACCAATTTGACATGAGATAGTGAACACACCTGGGTCTTGACACTTGGGTGGAAGATTTTCCTTTTGCCACATAGCTAAAAAGTTCTCCCCCAATTGTACTTTCTCATCAAATTTTAATTTCCTCCTTGGAGTGCAAAGTTCTTTAAGGAATTTTGCATATCATGGAATCTGTTTAATGGTATCAAGGAGAGGAATATTTACCTGAACTTTTCTGAAAGTCTCCTATATTTCTTTTTCTTGCTCTTTCTTCTTCGCTTTGGCAAATCGACTCGAAAAAGGGGGCAAAACCACCATAATTGACTCCTAAAAGGGGGCAGAACCACCATATTCTGAAGATTATTTTGCGTCATTTCTGGTTGTAAAGTTGCCTTTTTCGTTGCTTCTTCTTCTACCTCTCTTCTGGAATTTTTCGGAAGTGGTTTCTGCAATTCCTTACCACTTCACAATGTGATAGCCTTCGCACTTTGTTTGGGATTGATCTCTGGTTGTGCTGGAAAATTTTCAAAATTTCATGCCTCCAATCGATTTATGGCAGTTGCCATTTGGTTTATTTGATTTTCAATATTTCTGTGTTGATTTTCAATATTTCGGATGCTTGTTTCAGTATTCCGCTGAAATGTCAAAGTGTTAGTGGCCAAAGATTGAACTATATCTTCCAAAGAAGTCTTACCTTTGGAATTGGATGTTGTATTTTGATGTTGTCGAGGCATATACGGTTGTCTATGCTGCTGGAAATTCGTGGTTGCTTGCTGCCCTTGAGGATTTTCATAACGCAAATTTGGGTGATCACACCACCCCAGATTGTAGGTTTTGGAAAATGGGTCATATTTCCTTTGGTTCGGTCCATCAAAACCTCCCATATGCTCTACATTTTCATCCTGTAAAATCAGACATGCATCAGTAGAATGTCCTAACATTGAACATATTCCACATACCTTTGCTTATTCTTTCTTCGTAACCGCAATTTGTCATACCAAAGAAATAAGGTCATCCAATCTTTTCTCCAATGTAGTCACATTCACCTCATTCACGGTTTTTGTTCCATGCCCAGTACGTATTCCAAATTGTTGGGTATTGGAAGCCATGTTTGTGATCAAGTCCATTGGGGCTGTCGATATTTTGTCAACTAAGGCGCCACCGCTTAAAGCGTCAATCATACTCCTATCCGTTAGCGAAAGACCCTCATAGAAGTATTGAATCAATAGCTGGTCGGTTATTTGGTGGTGTGGACAGCTAGCGCAAAGTTTCTTGAATCTTTCCTAATACTCATAAAGTGTTTCTCCCGTATGTTATTGAATTCCGCAAATTTCCTTTTGGATGTTGACCGCTCTTGATGCTAGAAAATATTTTTCAAAGAATAGCCTTTTCATTTTAACCCATGTTTGTACGTTCTCTTTGGCTGAATAGTACAACCAATCTTAAGCATCATCTTTAAGGGAAAATAGAAAAGCTCTTAGTTTAATTTATTCTTCTGTCACATTTGTCGACTTTATTCCCATGCAAACTACTTTGAATTCCTTTAAGTGTTTGTACGGATTTTCTCCCGGTAGACCCCTAAAAATAGGTAATAAATGAATCAACCTAGATTTTAATTCAAAAGTATTGTTAACACCTAAATTTGGAAAATTAATGCAGTGGGGCTGTTGAGCGTCCGTGGGCACGGCTAGTTCGCCGAGGGTGAGGTTTGCTGCCATCCGTTCAATTTTCTACGTTTGTTGTTGTTTCGTCTGTTTCTGTAGCCTTTTAGCTGTCTTCTCGATCTCTGAATCAAATAACAATTGAGTTGTTTTGTCTACTCGTGTAATATACATATACTGTTGAGAAATTCCTCAGCAATGTCATCAAATTTTGGTACTGCTGTTGCCTGCAACCAAATTCAAAAAGAAACCAACTTCCGTCAATACAAATTAATGTAGTAGTGAAAAGTGAGTATCATTCTCACGAGAAATTTTAACGACAATGATTGTACGAGTTCAAAACCAAAATCAATTGATGAAAAAAGAGGGGGGTTTTTAATTCTCGACAATTTAAGAAAAATATGATAAAAATCGAAATTTAATAAAAGTAATTGGATCTGAAAATTTAATAGACAAACATTGGTTTCGAGTCATCGATGTTATCACACTAAAATGAATCCTTGATATAAAATTCAATTTATCAATAAACATTCATTGGGTGATGTTTTCTCTTAAGTGTAGATGAGTAGAAACATGTATTCTAAACATTCTTAACACTCAATAACCTAGATACGATCGTAAGTTCAATTGAGTAATAGCTTTAAGAACTAAGAAACCAATGAATAAGATAACACATGTACGACATGCATTCAATAAAGATGAGTTTCTTCCTAGAATTTCCAACTCTAACATAAAGATGGTTATTCTAATCGCTACTTGTGATTAGAAAAACTAAACGTCATATCTTACTAATCTAGCTATGAAACGAATCAATTCCTAGTTGTGCACCTAGAAATCAACAATTCAATTGAAAAAGGCAATTCAGAAGGCACTCAATATTCATCAACAAAATAAATTTTATTGAAACATCTCACATATAAAAGATGATAATATGGTTTCCCTCAATCAAGAAAAGGAATTTAGCTACTCATGGCAAAAGTAAAAGCAAATAAAACAATAACACTATGTAAGGTCTCCATCCCTGGTCTTTTTATGAAAAATACGAAATTTCCAATCTATAAACAAGAAAAACTTAAAAGAAACAATTATGCAGAAATTGAAAAATAGCAGCTCTCTCCCTCTACGTGAACAGTACACGTGAACAGTACGCATGAATGTCTTTTTATGCTTTTTCGATTTCTTCTCTTCTCCTCCTCGTGATCTTCAGTAGATAATCCGTATCCCCACTTCAAGTTGCAGATCTCCATTGATAAGATAGCAATATGATCTTTAAAGATTATGAAAATCTCAAATTTGAACTTGAAAATAGATTCTGCAGATTGTAGGTACCCACGCTTAGTCAATTTTGCCAGACTGAAATTTTGAATTATCTTCACTTTACTTGCATTTTTTTACCCAATTTCATCTCCCAAGTGTTAAAAATCATTTGAAAACAATTAAGAAACAAATCCATCAATTTTGAATAATAATTTCAACACATGAGAGAGATTTATATATTAAATGAGTGCTAAATGGCAACTTAAAAGTTTTATATGATTCATAATCAAAGGAGACATGTATCTTTGTATACAACTTTATGATTCTCATTATGATGATTTAACAAATATGACATAAAATGATAATATTGGTCATCTAACTTTATATTCTTATTACTTATGTAAGCATAAATCTCGGTTGATCTAATACATACATTCGATTTGTACAAGTTTGGACTAGCTGTTTTTATTTAACAATCTATCTCTTATCATGCTTTGAACATTGCAATGATGTTGAATTCAAATTGATTATCAAATACTCAAAAGTATGAATTAGAAATATACATGATCTCTATCATATCTTATATTGGCAAGAAAGTAATGCAAGTTTCTTCTTCTAATGACAAATATTATCATATAATGATAATTGCATTATACTATTATGGTGTTGATGTCTATCTTATATGTTGTCATTAAATTTTGTGAAACATTAGTCTATTTTGAAATGTCACCATATTTTGTCTTCTATATGACATTGTCATATCTTTAAAATTTTGTCACCAAATTATCAACACTTACTAATAGCAATATTGCATAATGGGCATATAACTTTCTTTATAAATTTGAGAACTTTTCTCAAATCTAACCTAGTTTATGAAATTTGGTTTACAAAAACTTAGTATCAATTATACTAGACAAAAGGTAATTTTTAATCAGGATAAAATAAATATAAAGAAATCAAGTAACGTGTTATATGATGTGATGACTAAATAAAATTAGGAGTTTAATAATATATTTAGTTATTCTTTTTATTTTATTAAAAATAATAGTCTTCCCTATTATTCTAGAAAGATTACTTTAATCTCTCCAAGTGAGCTATCAATCAATTTTAATTGATCTTGAGTTTGTTTAACAAACCAATTAAACTTAAACTAAGTAGATACCAACTTTTATCACATCTCATGTGAATTCTACATTCATTAAGTTGATAACGCTTGTCAAAATGTATCATATATGTTATTCCAAACGTTGCCTCTAAATTCATATGATCGTGAGTTATTCATCCAAATCATAAAAATTTAGTTAAGCAAGTCTCGTTAGTTTAAGATAAACCATATTCGGATTAAAGGGACATTGATTAAGATAATTCATATTCAGATTAAAGGGACATTGAGTCACTAAATCATCCCTCAAGATAAATAGAACAATGATTTTATACTTAAATAATGAAAGGCAACAATTATATTGACAATGTGTATTTAATACATAACAAGGGATTTAATTTTTGACAATCTCATCAAATACACATTATATGTAAAATTTTATATATAAGTTACTGATCCAAATCATATAAATTTAGTTAAGTAGGATCTATTAATTTAAGATAAACATATATGAGTTAAAGGTGCCTTGAGTCGCTCAACAAGTTTTACAATAAACAGAACTATATATTTATACTTAACTAATAAAAGACAGTGGTCACATTTATAGCATGTACTTAATATTTAATGAGGAATTTAATTTTTGATGATCACATAAAAAACACATTATATAAAAAATGTCATACATTTAAACATGCAATTCCTCATGCAAATATATTCAAATTATAAGAATGAAATATTGTTTGGTTCTAATTATCAATATAACCTAAAATAATATTTCCAAATCTGTAGATAATTAAATTAGATTAAACAATTGATTCCTAAATAAATTAAATTCCTATTCCAAACATAAATTGATTTTGACTCAAAATCAAAATTTCAAATTCAATTGGAAATTATTTCTAATTATTTTAACTCATTTAAAGAATTTAATTGAAAATAAATTTCAATAAAGTACCCTTCTTACTTATAATAAAGAAAAACTATTTTTTAACAAGTAAGACATTCTAATCTAATTAGAAAACAATTTCTAATCTTATTAGAAGTAACCTTTCTTTAATTATAAAATCATTTTCTAATGTCAGCAAGAAACTACTTTCAAAAGTAAATTAAATATTTTTAATTTAATAGGAAAGCCCTTTATATTATTTATTTAGAGATTAATTTATCAATTAATTAAAAATTATTTATTTAATTAGAAAACTACTTTCTAAAATATCAAATAAAGCTCAATTTCTTAATTAATAAATAAAAATATTTTTCCAAATTTAATCATAACAAATATTGTTCTAATTATTCAAGAAACTTATTGTAGAAATTAACTTAGAAATAATTTCTAAGTAAAATAGAATAATAACAACATAAAAATAATAATCTTATCTTTTTTCAATTAAATTGACATAAATAATTTTAATAATGAAACACCTTTCTTAGTCAATTAAGAAAATAATTTTCGTGATTAGGAGTGTAATTAACTAAAAATTCTAATATGATTGAAACATAATTAATTTAAGTATATAAAAATTTTCTAAAATATTATTTGTTTAATACAATTATTAATCCTAATCTGACTAAGAAAAATAACTAATTAACTTTTAAATAAAATCTCGTCTTAATTAGTATAATCTTATTAAATTAATTATATGTGATATAGTTTAATTATGAAATATAACTCTTTAAAAATTTGTTTGGTTCTAATTGTTGATTTAATAATTAATTCAATTTAATAATTCAACTCTTCAAAAATTAAACGTAAAATATTCCTAATTAAAAATATTTTTATAAATTTATTAATAATTTAAACTAATTTACTCTTAATTAAACTTATTTAATGAAATAAAGTCTTAAAACATACAAAAAGAGAGAGAGAGAGAAGGGAAAAACTTTTAGAGCATGCAATGCATATTCCTGTTAACGTGTTAGGCGTGGACTAATGTGTCACTCACTTGACGGGTCATCGTTTTTCCTAATCTAGGGTTATGACTGTAATGTCAGAACTGGGTCTTGGTTCCTTCTCCTCCCCCCGCCATTGGTGCTTCTCAATATGGATTAGTATATTCTTCTTCACGCCATTGTTTTAGCAGTTCAACTCTTCCTCCCTGGGTGATTATTGCCCTTGCAGTGGAAAACTATGTGATAGAGGAGGCTAATTCTATTGTCGCTGGTTAATGTTGGGGTTAATTGTTTTGTGAAACTAGAAATGTTGAAGCTTGTAGAGGATCTTGCATTGGCTATTAAGATGAAGAAGAGAATAAAGGTAAAGACTAAGCAGAAGCCTCCAAAGCAACTCAAGAAGCTCAAAATTTTGATTCTGGGAATAATTTAGAAGATTTTGCGTCCAAAAGGTGAAATTCTAAAGATTGAAGGTCAAAGAAGGAAGTTTGGTGAAGAAGTTGAAGATGTCTACAGAAAATTTGATGCAACCTGTTGAAGTTCAAAAAACCTGAAGAAGTTTTTTTTCCTGAAGCAGAATTGGAGCATGGAGTAAATCTGTCAAAGTGCAAGTTCAAGCTGATGTGGAGGATGGGAGCTAAAGGTTGTCCATTTCATACTAAAAGTGTATGAAAGTGGTCCAGCATATCAGATTCTGTTTTTTTTAACTTTTAAATTAGTAGGCTTTTAAAGAATGTCAGTAGTTTTCAGTTATTGTCTTTATCATGTTTTGTTTTCTAACAGATCAAGGATAAGGAGAAATGTTAATCTCATGTCTCTTGGTTCAGAAGCATGGTTGTCAGTTTTTTTGTTTTTCCAAATGTATTAAGGCATGTAAGAGCTAAATATATAAAGCTCACACAATCATTATCCTCATATATGCAATGAAACAGTAGCATTCTTATTCAAAAAAAACTCTCTGGTTTTGTTCTTGAATTCAGTAAAGTTTTGAGTGCAAGCCAATTGCAAGAAGCACAATATCCAGACATTGGTTCTGGAATTTTCAGTGAAATAGCAACCAAACTTACATTCAAAACTCACAATAAAAATCAAAAGCCCTACATTATTTTTACTTTTGAGAGGTAGCTTTACACAACTATTCTGCTTATTCGAAAGCAACAAAATGTTGAACACAAGAAATGTTGAGTGTTGCTGTTGAAGTGGTCACTGAGCTTGACAGTTGCTAAGCTTCAATCAGTAAGTTTGAGATCATCTTTCTAGAGTGTAGAGAAGGAAGCATTGCATCAGCTTCCTGGAGAGTGCATCATCTTCGTAGGGTGGTATCAGAGCATCAAGGTTCATCTAACCTGGACAAGGTGAAAACATGGCAGGTACAAGTATTCCAGCAATGAGTTTGCAGAGTATTCAGGCAAACATACCCATTTTGACTGGTGAGAACTACAAAGCATGGGCTCTAAGAGTTGAAGATTGCCTCAAGATTTATGACTGCTGAGATGTAGTAAATGAAGGAGTAGTTGAATATGAGGGAACATCAAACTTAACCGAACAGCAGGTGCTGAGATTAAGTTAAGATAGAGATAAAGACTTTAAAGCACTCATTTTTCTGAGATCTGCGGTGAGTGAGACCATTATGTTGAGACATGCTAGGTGCAAGAATGCAAAGGAGCTGTGGGACATACTGAAGGTAGAACATATAGGATCTGCTCAATCCTTAAGACTGAAGAAACAAGCAGTCATGAGAAGCTTTGAAATTTTCTCAATGAAGGATGAAGAGAATGTAGCTGCTGCAAAGGCAAGATTCATGGGCTTGGTGCAACAACTGAAGGAATTTGGTGAGAATACAAGTTCAGAGAGGTTAGTTGATAAATTTTAAGTAGATTGCCTTTAAGATTCGAAGCTAGCATAGCTCCTGTTGAATGGCAGTTCAGCAATGACCCTGATTCTGTTACATTAGAGCAAGTTTTTAATGTGTTAGAAATGCATGAAGAGAGGCATGGAGTTAGAAGAGAAGGTGAGGAGTGTGCATTGAAAGCTGAACGCTTTAAGGTTCCAGAAAATCCACCCTTCCATACTTAAACCAAAAACCTAAATCAAAATCACTCTGAACCTAGCCTGATGCATTCACAGACACAGACTCACCAACATTCACAAAACCAACCACAAAACACTCAAAATCCTTACCAAACCGTATTCCCTCAAAACCAGACCTACCAAAACCAAGTGCAGTTCCAACAGCCCCAAATGTATACTTAAACACAATATCCTCCACAAATGTCCTACTCAAACTTCCAAAACACTAACCAATACCCTGGAAACAATACCAATCGGATGCAAAGTGGATCAAGAATAACAAGATAGGGCATGTTTCCAAATTGCAGATTTTATGGCAAAACAAACCATGCAGCTGAGGAATGCTTCTGGAATGAAAATGATGATTGCATTCATTGTAGACAGAGGGGACACTCAAAGAGAGTGTGCTATGAGAGGTGGTTAACTGAACAGAAAAATCCTCAAAGTCCTATCTATGGAAAATGTAACACCCCACTCCCGCAAAACCCGAACCCGATATCGACAGTGATATCCGAATCCGTGCCCCGCGAGGGTGGC
>JAOQMS010000005.1:4662911-4683362 GCA_027563885.1 Erythroxylum longipes
ATAATATTTTCTAACTTCGTTGTTAATCTCCTTGAGTTGTTGACCATACTGAATCATTTTAGCTAAATGATATGTTTTATTGTCTAGAACTATGAGCTTGTTTGTTGTATGCATGATATCTGATGAGTCGTTGATCCAATTCAGTTTCTCTGGCATATGTTTCTTTGATTTGATTCTTTAATGCTTGTTTGGTTTCGAAGTAACCCATGCTATAAAAGGATAACTGAAAGAAACTTAAATAAAGATAGACAAATTGCTGACTAAAGAAGGAATGAAATAACTTAAGTAAGTAATCATAAGTAAACATGGTTGATGAAATAAAAATCTGCAATTCATACCTCTTGCATTTCCTCGAGAAGCCAATTTTAGACAAGCAGAAGAGAGGAGTTAGAGAGATGGTAAGAATAGAGAGTTTATTTCATGAAGAGTGTGGCAACTACCTCGTACATTATATAGAGGGACGAAGGGGAAAAGGCCAAAAACAAATGGCCGAAAAAAGGAAAAGGAAAAGAGAATCTAACTATTTTGACTAGACTAAAAGTTGACATAAAGAAAAGAAAAGAAAACGAGATTCCTGATTACTGACTAAAAACAAATATAGTACAATAATTTACATATTTTTATACAAAATGAGGTGCCTACATGAGGCTGATTGCTTGATGCTTTTATTCTTCAATTATTGCTTCAATGGATCCTGTGTCCTCGTTATCTTTAGCTGTTGATGGACAATATTTGCATTTATGTGAAGAAATGCCTTGGAGTTAATGACAAATGGCATACTTCCATGAAGAGGAAAGATCTTGAAAGATTCCTTCCATAGTTGAAAATGGTAGTAAAAATTCCTTCCATAGTTGAAAATGGTAGTAAAAATTGCTTAATTGTTTGTAATGCATCCGGTGTAATTGCTGATTAGTAATCTGAAATCATCACGAGATTTGGTCCTTTATAATTGACTTTGACATTGGATTCATCAGTAATTCTTGAGCCTTGAATAAATACGCCTTCAATACAATGAAGATTGAATTGGTTGATTAATTCCCAATCAAATGTATACTGTGGTGGTTCATCAATAACTGGATAAATGCCATTGCTGATCCCAATAGTGATGAAAGCGATGCGCGATAATTTGATTTCTGCATCCTTGATAGTGTCTTGTTCTTTAAAGATAGGATCACTGCTAAAGATTTTGATGAATACTTCCCTCTCTTTAGCAAATCTATCCTTATAGTTTTTGACTGCTTGAATGAATCCAATGGGGAATTCCGACAGTAGATCGAGTTTAGTGAGATAGATGGTATCTATAAGGCCACTTTAGAAAAAGAGATAAGTAGTTAAAGGATCTGCTTCAGGAAAAATAATGGATTTAGGTCTATATCGTCCACGGTTTTGTGGGTAATACTGGAAGATTTTGTGGGCTTCAGTCCAAGTGTTTAAAGACTGGAAACAATCATAAAACATTTCTGAAGTGAGTTTACGGGCTTTAATTTGTAGGGCTTTGGATGGTACTGCATTAATTCGATCCATATTAATGGGTTTTCCCAATGATTTCATTTTGGTGTCTAGAATGGGTTTTTCAAGAACTTGTTTATATTGGGGCTTTAAAACAGGGTTTTTGAATTCAGATAAAGATTGTTAGATGAAAAACTTTCATGTAAAATACTTGATTGTCCAGTGATGTGTATAGCAACTTTGTGCCATTCGTCATATAAACCGGCCATAGGTCCATTGTAAATGACATAGGTTTTGGATTCTACTGTATCCTTTTGTTTTTGAGATCCAGAGGAACTGCTTGGTTATATAGAAGAAGGTTGAGTCTGAGTAATTTGTTGTGGTGTGATGAGAGGAATAGGGGATAGAGTGGTAGTTGTAATGACTAGCTTATTTGAAGGAGTTTAGATAGACAATGATTGTTGGTCTTTGGTATTTTGTTTCAATACTTGGATGGTAAATCTGAGTTGATTTATTTCCTTTGCGACGCTGCCAACTTGTTGTTATAGATTGATTAAGTCTAGTTCTTTTTGGGATAATGTATCTTCAAGACATAGAATGGCTGCTTCCATTCTCTTGTTAAAATATCTGCAAGAAAATTGTCAGTAGATTTGATATACTGAATTTGAAATTGATATTGGTTGAACTCTCGCTGCCATCGGATAAGACGCCCTTGATTATAATTGGTTTTATATTTTAGCGGATGAATCCACATAGATACTTGGAATCTGTTTGTATAATGAATTCAATAGGCAGTAAGTCAATACGCCATTTTCTCAATGTTTTGAGACAAGCCATTGTTTCCTTTTCATGGATAGGATATTTTAATTTAGCAGAATTAAATGTCCCATTTATATGCTTGCAAAGTAAATATGTCTTTTGATTGGATGGTTGTGCCAAAAGACACCCTGCCCATGTATCCATACTGGCATCAATATGAACCAGCAGTGTATCCATCTGTAAATAATTATATAGAACAGGTAATTCCTTGCACAATGATTTTAATTTCTTAACAATTTAAGCATCTGCATCGGTCCAAGTCCACTATAATTTTGTACTGCATTTAAGTTGGAGTAATTTTCGTTCTTTTGATAGATTCTTAAAAAATCATTGGTCTGAAATATAGTTTAAAACACCTAGAAATCTTTGTACATGTGTTCTGTTGCTTAATTGATTAGGAAATTGATGAATTTTATTTAAAATATTTAGTTGTAATTTGAAATATCCATTATGGAATTCGATTCCTAAAGATTCTATATTTTGTTGTGCGAGTCGAGCTTTCTTTTTGCTGAGGATTAATCCTTTGTCTTTACAACGTTGAAGAACTAGTTTAACCTTTTTTAAATGATCCATTTTATCCTGATTAGAATAAATAATAATATCATCGATATAAACAAAGGTAAATTCTTCTAAACCTTCTAAATTATTATCCATAAATCTTTGATAAATACTTGGTGCTTGTTTTAAACCGAAAGGTAATACATTCCATTGATAATGTTTCTGAGGTGGACATGTAAAGGATGTTAAAAGTTTTGTATATTCATGTAATCTAAGTTGCCAATAACCTGATTTTGCATCTAATGTTGTAAACCATGTATGTCCTTTTAGTTTATTGATAATGTAATCTTTTCGTGGTAATTTATATGCATCTCCAATGGTTGCTTCATTAAGTTTTTTATAATTGATAATCATTCGCCTTTTGCCTCGTTTTTGTTCTGCAGAATTATTTACATAAAATGTTGGGGCAAAATGTTTACTTGAACTAGGTGTTATTAATTGTTTGTCTAATAAATCGGAACATTCAGTAATAAATTCTTGTACATCTTGTTAAGTGTATGGTATATTATTGCAAATATTAACTTCTTGTGTCAGATTTTTTAGTTTTATTTCAATTAATTGATTATTATGATTTTTTATTGGATCGAGAGGATTTTCACTACAAACATTATCTAATAAAGTGTCAATTTCGAGTTGAATAGATATATTGTTGAGAAGATAGAACTGAAGATAATCTAATTTAGTGTTTATAGTTGTAAAGTTTGATAATAGGTGGTATGATAAATAGGGATTTTGAGAATAATTGATTTTTGATTGAGACGTGTTTTTAAAGTTTTTAATGTAATATAATGTAAATATTTACAAAAAGGGTTATATAGTTCTAAAAAGTTATTTCCTAAGATTAATGGTAAACAAAATTCTTGTTGATAGATTGAAGGTACAGAAAAAGTACATTTTTCTATTATAATATTATTATAATAACTAATATACCAAATTAATTTAAAACTTCCATCGGCTATTCGTATTTGTAATGGTTTTTCTAATTTTTTCCAATTAGATAATAATTGTTTAGAAGCAATACAAATAGTTGCTCCTGTATCGATATATGTATTTACTTTCTTATTCTGAATTATTAATTGAATAAAAGTTGTATTCGGATTCAGTTGACGATTCTGAGACTGCGTTGCTTTCTGTATGAGATTCATAATGATATATAGAGGAAATAGTTGAGTCTGTATTATAATCAGATTCTATGGGTTCTAAGTCTTCGTGAAATGCTGAATTTAATATATGTATTTTTTCTTGATATTTAGGATTTTTACGTTTAGGACAATTATTAGCATAATGTCCTTCTTCTTTACATAACCAACATTTACAAGATTTTTTCTTTTGTGGACAATCCTTTCTTTTAGGTTTAAATTGTCGATATTTATGACGTCTAAATTGTTTTTTATAAGGGATATATGGTCGTTTTCGATAATAATGGAGAGGATATTTTTTTTCCATTTATAAGATTTATATGGCTTCTTCTTTTTCTGTTTATAGAAAGATTTTGTTTCACATCCATATTGTTGTGGTACATCGGCATTGTTTGAACAACAAGGTTGAATATCTTTATGTCGTAATGTACATTTTAATTTTGATTCAAAACATTGTTCAGCTAAAATTTCTTGAGTGATTAAAATAGCGTCGCCTAAATTATAAACAACCGCTCTTGTAGTTCGTTTTTCTTAAAATACAGCTTTGACTTTTTGATTCATTGGATAGGGTAATTTTTGAATAAATATTTGAATATAGGTTTCTTGTTCAGGTCTAGTTAATTTATAGTAATATTTTTTAAATTCACATATATATTCATCTAAATGACAAATATTACAGATACGCATATTATTTCAATGCCATTGAGCTTTTATTTGTTCATTATGTGATGCCTCTTGTTTAAAAGAAAGAATATCCTTTCCTAAAAATTATTTATAAATTTGTCCAACAATAAATTCAAATGTTTGCATATTATTAGCAGTTTGTTGATATGCGAATGTATTTTTAAAGATATCTGCATTATTTAATAAAAATGATTGTACAATTCCAGTTGTTTTATACGTTATAAAATTCCATAATAAATCTTTATTTTCTAAATCTCCAAATGGTTTTTCGATTTGGAGTAATAATTGGATTTTATTGGTCCATTTAATTAATAATTTTTCGGGTTGTAATACACAATCAAGATTTAGAATTCCATCAGGACCTAAAGATATATGCTTTGGTGTATATTCGATAGGATACTTTCATATTTTTGAGCCTTTTTGATAATATCCATGTTGATTAATAAAGTCTTCTGATTTCCATTGATAAGAATGTTGCTAATCTTTTTTGCGTTTATCTCCAATTATTGTTTCTTGTTTTATAGATTGTTGTGGTTTGTGTTGTTTACTACTTTCTGGTTGTTTAACATACACGTCTTGATCTGATTCATATTCATAAATAATTTCATCTTTATCAGTAATTTGCTGAATAGTTTCTGTGTTGTTTTGTAAAGTTAATTTTTGTACTAATTGAGTAATTTCTAATAATTGTGAATGTATAGTTCGTTCTACTTCTTCTAATGATTCTGGTTGATTTGAATTGTTTAAGGTCGCCATGGTGTAACTAAGGTAAAGGGTTTTGATTGAGACTCTGATACCAATTTGCTAACAAGAACACGTGTTAGGGTTAACGGATCTCAAATCTATTTATACATTCTTTGCTGACCAAAACTCGAGTTAAGATTAACGGATCCCAAACCTTAAGAATACCCACCACGCCTCCACGTCAACACGCAGTTTTCGAACCCAGTGGTTGTACTGGGACTCGATCCAGGGACGTAGCGGACAACCTTAAGCTCTGATACCACTTTGCTAACCAAAACTCGAGTTAATATTAACGGATCTCAAACCTTAAGAACACCTTTTGCTAACAAAAGCACGTGTTATGGTTAACGGATCTCAAATCTATTTATACATCCACCACGCTTCTGCTAAGGATAGCGCTCCTAATGCACCCTCTCAGGAGCTAGACCCGTCAGAATCCCAATTGTTCTGAGGACTCGAACTGCAGATGTGTTTGATGTATAACTAGCTCTGATACCACTTTGCTAACGAAAATATGTGTTGACACTAACGGTCCCAATTCTATCTATACACCCACTGCGCTTCCGCTATGACGCCCATACACCATGCGGTTTTTGCTCGTTGTGGCACGCCTAACGAGCCACCAACAGATTAACTATAATATATACACCAATATTTATAAGGGTTGAGTCCAATTTTTTTGGTATATTAAAAGAAAAAAGAAAAAAAGGAAGATAACAGCACAACCAGATTATGACTTTTGAGAAATGAGAAGTATGGGTACATTAAATGGAAAAACAAAAAGAAGAAGGAAGATAACAAAAACAACTAGATTAACTCATTTTGGTTTATCTTTAATTCTTAATTAAATAATTTATAATCATAGATCATTGCTTAATATCTAACATTATATCATGACCACCTAAATATTATGAATGTTAGAGTAGTTTGACTTGACCTATTCATATATGGTTATAAAATATAATTTAATTATTTTGTTATATAATATTCTAATATGACATAGAACATGAAATAAGTGTCTTTCTTCATTTAAATTCAATTATGTTTGCGCTTGCAAATTAGTAATTGATTTATGATTAATAATTGGAAACAACCTTTTCAAATATTAATTCTCTTTGATCAAAAATTTTCTTAAAGCACTACTAATCAAGAATAGTGAAATATTGTCTCTAATTACTTTAAAGTGGTGAACTCTTTATTAATTTACTCAGCTATCTCCATATAGTTTATGCTATATCGAAGTACTGCCGATTGATCTATTCTAAATAACATAGATTTTAGGTAGTATCAAAATATATTAATTCCTATAAGATATACCTCGACAATCTCAAGTCTAGGAATTAACTATAAAACATGATAATAAGAAAATATATACATAAACAAACAATAGATGTTCCATTCAAGATTCTCATAACTATTGTACCAGTTTAGTGAACTTATTCTCTAATAAGTTCCTACATGTTTATTCTCTATAAGATCGAAAGAAACACAACTGCGCTCTTAATTTTTTTGCTCTATTACTATAATATAGCAATGAGTAAGAATAATTTATGATAATATATAAATACAATATGAATGAGTAATGCGTAATATATAAATACAATATATAATATAGCAATGAGTAAGACGACGCCTTGCCGCAGCCAAGCCAGACTGGAGCAATGTGTATCCATACCTTTCTTAAGAGACTTAATTCAAAGCCTCACAATACAATCTAGTATATAAACTAGGTGACTGTCCCTTACCCTAGAAATAAAGATGTTTGAAGTTGGAACAGCAACAACACTTTATATTATAAGTTAGTCAATTAAAAAAAATACATATAAGATTAAGAATGCATTTAATTAATTATGTTACAAAAGTTATTACCAACAGATTGATTGTAATACATGCACCAATATTTATAAGGGTTGAGTTTATTTTTTTTTTTTGGGTACATTAAAAGGAAAGAAGAAGCGAGGATAACATAACTAGATTATGACTTATGAGATGCGAAGAACTGAAGAAGTATTATCCTTCTCACCATTTCTACCAATTGCATTATTGAGAAAAAGATTTTGCAAGCTTACAGATGTCATTGACTTAATTAAGTAACTTGAAGGTTTAGCTTATTCTGGTAGAAATTGTATAACATGATTAGATTCTTGTCATTTCAGTAGTCCATTGCTATATCAACCAATATCTTCATAGTAGACGCAATCTAAAGAAACAAAAACTATTTTGAGAAATTAAGTAAATATCAATTTAATCTTACCCTACCAAGAGATATTCAAGCTTGTCCAGAAACGTCGTGTCACTGCGTGTACGTTAAAGATAGATTAGTTCGATATATAAGTAGACATGTGGTGTTGCATTTTAAGGTGGAAACAAGCATAACAAACGAATTCAACTTTTACATATAATTTCTGCAAGCATGAGCTAAATTTCAAGTTAATCGATTAGTTCAATCACGCCACGTCTCAGACTTCTGTTATAATTATATCATGTTCCTTTCTCGATAGGCCTTATCGAGAAGCTGAAGCACGTTCTACAATTAAAGAAAGGACTTCAACTAGGTATTGATAATTAGGTTATCTACTTTATAATTAAAGTCCAACAACGGGACTTCAACTAGGTATTGATAATTAGGTTATCTACTTAATACTACGTACATACTTTATCTTTTGAACTCAATTAAGGGTGTTAGAATTAAGTCGTTCATATTTTCTCAGTCAAATTCCTGCAACTCTTGTTTATTCCAACAAAGAATGAAAAATAATCACTAGTCTAAAATTTGCAATCTACAATAAAAGTATCAAGTGAGCTCCTCCTAAGATTTTTTTAAAGAAAAAAGGGAGAGATTTTCAACTTCTTAATTATACTGATAATCAAACCATATGATTGTTAGTAATTCTTAAAATGTCCACTCTAAAAGAAGAAATACATGTTACTCTTTGGTTTACATGAAGATTACTTATATGTGGTCAATGAAGAAGAGTTGATTAATTATTCTAAATGCTCTATATGGTTAATGCCAAAGCAACATAAACAGGTTTAAACTAATAAAGCAAAAGATTTAAAGTTTAAAAGGTTCAACCGGTATTAGATCGCTATAAAACCAGCTAAAGGTTAAAAGAAATTAAAGAATTTAAAATAAAATTAAAGGAGATTGTACTTTAAATTAAATGAAAATTAATTAGTTTATTTTAGTTTATAAAAATCGGCAGATTAATTAATAAATTGATCGATTTTTAATATGATTACTGAATTTAATTTGGGAATGATAACAGTTATTTATATGTTTTAAATTTAATGTTTTAAAAACTATATTAGAATTTAAACCTATAAGATAAAAAGTTTACAGTAAAATTAATTAATTTATTTTGATTTATAACATCAATTAATTTATAAAAATTGACCGATTAATTAATAAATTGGTCAATTTTTAACACTAAAAGTTAATCAATGATTATTTAAAATAATTTAGAATAGAAGGTATATTCATTGTTTAAAATTTTATTGGATTACTACTAATAAAAACTTACAAGCTAATGGGATGGTAGGAAAGATACATTCATTAATTAAAGGATTAGACCTTATTATCAAAGTGTTATAATAACTTTACATAATAATCATATTAAATTTAATAAGCTTGTTGAGAAAATCAAGCTTTTAATAAGATTATGGACATAATCATGAGAATCACACGTGCATTTTCAACGTCTAACATGTACAACAAAATACAACTCAAACCTTAACATTTCAAAACGTTCAAATTAAATTTTAGTATTATTAAAACATTCAAAATAGATCTCAAATGAATGAAAATTTTAAGGAAATTAATTCTTCATATGTTAAATAACACATCAATATTAAAGTGATATTATTTTTATATTTTTAAGTACAAAATAGATTTTATTGTCATGTAATTATTTTATAAATTAACAGTAAATCTTACTTGTAACGTGACAGTGAAGTTCACTTTTTAATTTAAAAAATAAAATATAACAACTAAAGTTCACTTGCTAAAATATCTTGTCTTTTTTCTGGGGTCCACATTGATCAGGAGCTTATATATATGCCAAAGCCGAACCATTCTCGCATGCTAAAGCAGTCTCTCATCTGTCAAAGCCATGGCTAGACTAAGCAACAACGTCTACTTTGCTTTCCTACTTTATGTATCTCCTGTCTCATCACCAATTGGTTGCGTAGCAATATTGGTTCATCAGAAAAATTATAAAGCAAGTAATAGTACGCATGTCCCTCTATTTGCTTTCGGGGATTCGTATCTAGATGCAGGCAACAATAACTACATCAATACCCCCATACTTAACAGGGCAAATTTCTTGCCTTACGGTGAATCCTACTTCCATCGATCAACTGGACGTTTCAGTGATGGCCGTACCATGGCAGACTTCATAGGTATGATGGACATATCAGACTATTAAAAGATGTCAAAGATTGTAATAACTTCTTGTGTCTATTAAGTGTTTCATCTTCTTTGTTACAGCTGAGTATGCAAATCTTCCGTTGCTCCCACCTTACCTGCAACCTGGATTAAATGATTATTACAACGGAGTGAACTTTGCTTCTGGTGGAGCAGGAAACTTGGAAGAAACTTTTGAAGAGGGTCATGTGCGTATGATGATGAACTTATCTATGATGATGAACTTGTCTTCTTCTGATCTCGATCTCTTCAATTGTTTTTTTGTATAAGTACACATGTTAATCTAAGTTATCCTAAGGATAAAGCTGACATTAATGGAAAAGAAAACTGATGTATTGGATATGATAAAAAGTTTTATATTTGATGCTGAAGACTACTGTCATCAGATTTTACTGATTTACAGGTGCTGTCTCTCAAGACACAGATTAGCTACTTAAGGAATGTAGTTCAGTGGTTTATAAACAAATTGGGCGGTGATGAAGGCAAAAGGGCAATATCAAACGCAGTTTATTTGTTTAGCATTGGAGGCAATGATTACCTTAGTCCTATCTCCTCTTCAGAACATATACCCTACTCGGATTTAGAATATCAAGAGCTGGTGATTGGAAACTTGACACAGCATATTAAGGTACATATGTCTGATAAATCCCAACGTATCAATCTATCAAACCGTATGATAAATGTTTGGAACAAAGTTTTAAATTGCGGACTGCGGATTACAGGCTATTGTAACAATTACGGATTGCAGTATTTAGAACCTTGGTTTACAGATATATGATGTTGACAGGAAATGTACGACTTAGGAGCTAGAAAATTTGCCTTCATGAACCTGCCAATAATGGGTTGTCTTCCTGCTATGAGGATATATAAACCAGAAACTAATGGTAGCTGCTACCAAGACATAGCATCCAAAGCAAGTATTTATAACCAAGCCCTCTCCATGATCCTATTTGAGTTCAGCAACAACTTGAATGGATTCCGCTATTCACTTTTCGACTTGACTGGAACGATGGAGAAAATAATGAACCATCCCAAGAAATACGGTACGCATAAAAATTAAAAACTTTCTTTTTCTTCAATTTTTCTGTGTCCTAGCTAGGTCCACATGTATTTGAGGAATTTATAATGATCATTGCATGGAGCTCTCCTCTTGACAAGATGAATTTGGTTTTTCAATTTGTTCGATTCATGATCAGGCTTTAAAGATGGAAAGTCAGGATGTTGTGGAATTGGAAGATTCAGAGGAATTCAAACCTGTGGACTGGACCAAAACTTTGAGTTATGCGAAAGTCCTAAAGATTATATGTTCTGGGACTCTTATCACCCTACTGAACATGCACACCGTCATTTTTCAGACATTATGTGGAATGGAAGCAGTAATGTTTCGGTGGTTCGACCATATACTGTTCAGCAATTATTTCAGATTGAAGTTGCAGATAACACAAATCCCGTCGACTATATTCAACAAGTAGGAAGAAGTACATAGATTGAACGAATGAAATTGCTATTTCCCCTACAATTTATGTGATGTAATAATATATGAGTGCACTATTTCTTTTCCGTATGTATAGATTGAATAATTTAGTTAGTATTGCATACTCTTATGTCTTAATTAAAGTTGCTGGAATAAGATTAAGGTTTAAGACTGGATTACCGTGGGATAAATTTTATTGTACTGAAACACTTAACTACGTGATTAAGTATGTCAAAATATAATTTTATATAATTATGATTGCTGTGGCTAAACTCTAATAATTAATTACCAAAACATTTTATTCACAATGCAAGAAATAAACACAATAATTAAGTGAATAAAAATTGATAACCTAATTCATATACCAAAAGTAAAAAGGCGACATCATTTGGCAAAAAAGATCTTTTTTAACCTTTAGTCGGGCCATAACAACTCCGTTCGTAACCCACCGGATACCAAACAAAAAGATAATATAAAATATTTCAAAAACTGTCAAACAAAAACATGATATAAAACATCTAAAAAACTGACTTTTTTAAATTTGGGAGTACTTCCAAAATACTTAATTGAAGATTTCTACTTTGATCAAACAATAAATTAAAAAATAGACTCTAAAATGCAAAAGGATTGAGTTCGAAAATTTTTCTAAAATTCGAAAATTTCCAAAATCTAAAGCAAGGTACAGGTTTTGTGGCTTTAATACCAAATCCATGCCAATTCAACATTAATTTATGCTATAATTATTTTTTTAAAAAAAAGTGGATGCTGAAGAGATCGACCTACCTCCTGCCATTGATGCTCTTGCTTGGAACGTTTGGAACGTTTTGTGTTTTGGAATTCCTCTAAACTCCCAAGTTCCAATCCCTCAATTGATGGTGTTTTTCAGAAAGGTTAAAAGGAGCTTAAAGATCCAAAATACTATTCGAAATAAATATATGGATATGCTCCCATCAACTAGCGTCGTTCACTAAGTTCAGTCCTAGTCCAGGCCTTAAAGAAGAGAGAGTCGTCAACTTCTGGGATAAGGCTGAAGAGAAGCAACCACGACAGCTATCTACAAACTCGAAAAAAGTGGAAATCTATGAGACTGTTAACTGCATAAAAAAGTCTATGAGATGCTCGAGAATACAGAAGATAAAACTGCAATTAGATTCTTCCTTGTTCCTTGCTTTTCATATCACCAAATTAATGTTTTAAGAAGTGAATCTACTTCTTTCGCTGCAAAATTTAAAAATACTTTCTAAATAAAAATAATTTTTTTAAAGTTAAAATATGGAACTTTTCAGAAAAGCCCCTCATTTTTAGCTTTTTTTTGGAATAGAATTTAACGGTAATAACCTACGTCGTTTACGTTTATATCATCCGAAGTTTTAAAAAAACTCTCTCTTCCCTCTACCTTTGCTCTGCTCTGCGATTTCGGTCGCTTGTCTTAACAAACAAATTCCACTTCTCATGAGAACCCATCTCCACACTGACACATATTCAATAACCCTAGTCTTAAAGTCCTATGCTTTATCTCCATTTCGTGCCCATAAAGCACATCTCGTTTTCGATCAAATCTGACGACCCACATTGCTAAATTTCAACCACTTGATTCGTGGGCTGTCTCAAAATGATCGACCCACCGAAGCAATTGACTTGTACAGTAATCTCATGTATTGTCGAGGAATTTGTGGAGATAATTTGACGTTCATCTCTTTGTTCAAGGCTTGTGCTTGTGTTAAGGATGTGTTGCATGGTCAAATGTTTCATGTTCGCGCCTTCAAACTAGGATTTGGGTTGTATCTTTTTATGTCGAATGCTTTGATCCATTTGTATTCGTCTTTGGGTGACTTTGGAGTTGCTTTACAGGTGTTTAATGAAATGGCTGAGAGAGACTTGGTTTCTTGGAACTTGTTGATTTGTGTTTTTAGTCAGTACAATATGTTTAATGAGGTGTTGGGTTTATTTCGTGCAATGTCAGAAGCCAATGTAAAAGCTGACGCCGTTACGATGGTTAAAGTGATATTAGCTTGTAGTCACTTGAGCGACTGGGTTTTTACAGATTATGTAGTTGATTACATTAATGTTAATCATGTGGAGGTTGATATTTACTTGGCCAACACACTGATAGATATTTAGTTGCAGCAAAGGAACTTTTTGATCAGATGCATGAAAAGAATGCCATTTCCTGGAGCTCTATGATCACAGGTTATGCTCAAGCAAATCAGTTTTCTGATACAGTAAACCTTTTTCAAGATATGATGAAGACTAATGTGAAGCCAGATGAGATTACACTAACCAGTGTGCTTTCTACCTGTGGTCATTTGGGTATACACAATTTTGGACAAACAGTTCTTGACGACATAACAAGCATGAGATAAGAGTAGATATGCATATAGTGAATGCTTTAATACATATGTATTGTAATTGTAAAGCTAGTGAGAAAGCATTAGAGATCTTCAATGATATGAAAGAGAAGGATAATGTTTCTTGGACATCAATCATCACTGGCCTCGCTTTAAATGGTTTTGCAAGTCATGCCCTTGAGATTTTCTCATAAATGTTGAGAGATGGTGTTCATCCAACTTATGGAAGCTCTGTGGGGCTTTTACTAGCTTGTACCTATAGTGGAATGGTAGATCAAGCATTAGAATATTTTGGAAGTATAGAAAAATCTGATATGAAACATTATGATTGTTGTTGAGCTTTTGATATTTATTTTTGATATGTTTTAATATTTATTTTTTATATTAGTTTTATTTTATTAAAAAAATGAGACATTTCATTAAATAATTTTCTACAAGATGAAAGTGAATTTGTCAAACAATTGTAAAAGAAAATATAAACTCATTGTTTAATATACTTTGAATATTATTTATATGTATAAATAATTTTTATTACAAAATAAAGTATAGTTAAAATTAATAAAAGTGCTTTTTATTCTTATGTTGCTAAACAGTCTACTGTATGAAACTTTTTCAAAAAAGCTATTTTTTTAATTGACAGCCAAACAGTCAATTAACTTTTCAGAAAAGTTCTACTGAAAAAAAGCTCTACTGACAAAAACTCTAATAGTATATATATAGTATATACACTATATATATTTACTAAAAAACTCTACTAATAAAAGCTCATCCAAACAGGCATTACATGAATTAAGCTTTGTACAACTGGACAATGCCAAATTATAATATTACATTAAATGTCAGTTGTGAATGAAATTTGTCTCTTTTAAGTCTACTTATTATGGCAACTGTATCTGATTTGATCATGCATTTATCTTCGATATACAGGTTGCCCCTCAAAAGATATGGAGTGAACTGTTTATAGTCTGCATATTCATGAATGGAATCCTTTTCATAAAACTGCTACAATTATTGGTTCATAAAAGCTTGAGCAATGAACTCTAACGGTGGCTTGAATTCTTTTAGCAATGGTCATGTCCTTCTATCATAGGCTTACGGGTTGAAACAACTGATTTAACTTTCAATTTATGAAATAACAAATATATTATGCTAAAATGATATGTTTTACATTTGGAAGGGGAAATTTTCTTGGCTAATGGTAAATTTTTTTGGAAATTAGTTTGTGATATAAGTAGTTAAAGTAGCTTGAAAATTGAAAGTTGTTTCATTTTTAAGAGTTGTGACTTATCATGAATATAAATGATTGTTTTGAAAGGTTACTTCCTTTTTAAGATTTATGACTTGTCGTGAATAGACGTGACTGTTCCGAAGGATTACTTTCTTTCTAAAAATTGTGACTTATCATAAACAGACGTAAATATTGTTCTAAAAACTCTATATATATGTGTGTGTGAGTTTTAGTTAAGATTAAAAAGTTTTAAACAATTCTACCGTAATAATCTCTGCATTCATAATTCTTGAAGAACATTCATACTCTTACAACTTGAATGATCTTGTGTTCTTATATCGTAGAAGTAATTTACCTTTAACCTAGTTTACAAATATAATGGGAGCAAATAACACTTTAAAGAAAGTAACCAACACGCCTAGAACGCTTTAAACTTTGTGTTTTGATTTCAAGTTCTCTCAATTTTCTGAAATACCATTTAATTCATTGTTCATCCTTTGTATTGTAGACTTCCAGGCCTCATTCTATTACAAATCTTACTTCGACCAACCCACCGGACATTTCAGTGATGGCCGTATCATGGTGGACGGGGACTCTTATCATTCTACTGAACATGCACACTAGCATTTTGCAGAAATGATGTGGAATGGAAGTAGTGACAATTCGACGCACGAAGTTGGACCTTATAACGTTAAGCAATTGTTTCAAACAACACAAACACCAGATAACATCTGTGCAATAATTTCTGATTAAAAGAATAGATTCAACTACTGAAGAAAACTGCTACTTCCACTGCTGTTTACCCTATGTAACATTTTGTATTTCTTTTTAATTATATGTAATCCACATTTGTTGATGTTACAAGTATCTTATGATATAATTAGAAGATTAATTTTTTTAATTAGTTGCAATTTATCTTTTGAAGCTTGTGATGATAAATGTGAATTATATAAGAATAAGGCTGTGTACTATTAGATTTCCTCAAACTCCGCTTCAATGTGAGATTCGGACGAAGTGTGACGATAAAAGGTGATCTTATTTATGTTCCGATGCTTATTTTTATTTTTATTCTTACTTAGACATGTTTTCTTTCGTTGTCTCTCTAAATCATTGAGAGCCACTAATGGGCTTGCATTAGGATAACATAATTTGAGAAATTGCAAATACAACTGGGCCTCAAGAGAGACATTACAAGATGGTTAACCTTCGTTATTAAGCCCAAAATAGTTCTTTCAAATTTCTATTTTTAAATTTTAGATTTTTTAGATCATAAATCATTTAGAATTAAAATTTTTAGCAAAACTCTTCTACTAAGTATTAGTGAGATGCTCTTTTTAGAATGGAAATAGAATAGGATTGGTCTGAGCTTGAGTTCGAGTCCAACCAGACCTGAAGTAACTGATCTGAATCCGAGTTCGACTTGATCCGGCTCAATCTAAAATATGTTATTTTTAATTGAAAATAGAAAAAACACACTATTTTTCTTTCAAGTATTGAGTCTCAGGCCAAACCAAAGTTAAACGATTTGACTTCAAGCTCAGCCGAAGATTTGTTTCGAAAATTTTATATTTAAAGTCAGGTCAACTCGGGCTAGTTTGTTAACCTTTGTTGAATTTGAGCCCAAATATCATCCCGGCTCCTTCCAATGCCCAAATCAAAAAGTACAAAAAAACGTGGACACTCCAACCATGTTTTTCTAATAAACCTTTAGTTTATGATATATCTCTATCTTCGTGATAAATAGTTTTAACGTTCTTATAAAATAATATTAAAAGTTATTCTGATTGTGAATAATATTAAAATTAAAATTAATTTATTTTGAAAATATTAAAAAATGTATTTTTTTTCTTTTTTTCAACAATCAGTTTCACCCATGAAAGACCAACCCGCATGCATAGTTTGTACAGAGTCCATCTTGTTCATGGTTGCCGTTAAAAAGTTGTTGGGTATATTTGGATTTATCGAAACTTATACTTCTTGACCTAAAACTGTAGGCAGATAGACGTCATGGAAAGGGCACATGAAGCCATATCCATATGCCCTGGATTCCTGCCTTCAACCTTCAGTTAGCTAGCATTTTTTGGTAGTATCCGTCATTCTTAACGACTAAAATAATGCAGACACCTGCTTGCAATTATTATCATTCCTGTCACCGACTGCACATGCACTGGACTCTAAATTATCATAAGTTGACCGACCAAAAAGGAAAGTAGAAGCAAATCCGAAATCATAACTTAATGATGAAGTTAATCTTGGAAGTTAAAATGCATGAAGACAGTATATGCATACTCAGATCAAAAATGCCCTCACCTTCCACTTAGGTCTGCAGCAGATAAATCTAAATGACCCTTATCAAAAGAATTAGAATTTGAACTCGAGAGTTCGATTAGATTTAACTTAGTTTGAATCCGTTTGAATTTAATTCGAAATTTAAATTTTAACTTAAAACTTAACCCGAAAATTCTAAACTCATCATGTTAAATTTGTACAAGATTTTGGATTTGCGAATCCTAACTTCAGAAAAGTCTATTTTGATCCACATGAGCCATGATAGAGCGAATCCTAACTTCAGAAAAGTTTATGTTGATCCACATGAGCCATGGCAGATTGATTGACAGACAAAGTTTGCATAATTGAAGAGTAACATATATAATATTGAAAGTGTGCAGATCTTGGACATCATCTCAGAAGTACCAAGCAGACATAATGTTATGAACCATGTGAGTTCCCCATATGCTGGAATATGAAGCTTGCAGAAACTGTCTTTATATGCTTGCTAAATTCTTAAATATAAGTTAGGGTTTTGGGAAGCACAGACTCAAGTTTTCACATGTATGTATACTGACAGTTTATGAAGATAAAGCATATCTTTTCGATCTTTTTATATTAATTATATATATACACTCATATATGCGTATATATTGATATAATACGTATGTTTATTCTTAGAACCGACAACACAACATCTTGTTAATGAAAGTTCACATGTGGCCTTTAATACCTTGTCTGAAATTAAACCTCCACCAGATGGAAGACAAAACTTTCAATTGGAATCTAAAATGATTTAACATCATGGTGATTGGCAAGAAATATATACTAATTTTAACTGAAAGACGCATTTGTACTAAGGACAATTTTGTCAATTTCTCATATAGTAGACAGTTATTAATTGTAATTTAGTTTTTAAATTAATTATTGGTTAAATTACGTAATTTAATCCAGATAAAAATAATAAAGTAGCTCAATAAATGATCTAAATCAATAGGTCGAAATCTGGGTAAAAAATAGATCTCTTTTACTATGGACTTAGTCTATATCGACTTTGTGATGGGAAAGCCTGATATAGAAGCTATGTAAATAGGTTAAGGTCTCCTGCAGTTGCTCATGTCAATCGTAAGCATAAGGAATCTCTGACCCGTTAAGAGGACTTACGTATTGAGAAAACTGTAGAAAGGACTAAACTACGTGCCGGTGAATACTTTCCGTAAAGGTCTCGGAAGATTGAAGCGTGTTTGGTGCCTAGAATTGACTTCAGAATTAGAAATGGAACCGACACCAGGTATTCTACATTCCTTCGTTTTTAATCCTTTCATGAACAATCCTGGATAAGTAATAAGGTCTGTTCTACGTATTACATTAACAACCTAGACCTACCCGAAATTGTTGTTACATGATAAATTTTAAAATCATTTAAATCTAAATTTAATATATTTTTTAATTTTAAATTATTAATTCATAAAATAATTTATATAAAATATATATTTTATAAATTACTACTTATGTTTCATAATTTAATAAGTGGAAATCACTATTGCATAATACAATCATAGATATATTTATATAAGATCATACAAACAGTCTCTCCTTTTAAAAAAATAACCGTGGAAAAATAACATTATATATTTCTGTAGTGGCATTCGAGTAATTAGGCAAAAAGCGAGTGTCGTTCTTCGAGGCTCAAACGCATAAAAGCCATTGCTCACTCTTCTCTAAATCCACATCCACCCTTCTTCCTTCATGCCACCATCTCCCTTCCCTCTCGGCTACCCCTTTATTCTCTCTCTCCGTAGCGTAAAGATGTACAAAGTCGCCCCCGTGTTGCTACTGCTTCTCTTCACCGCCGGTCAAGTGACGTACTCCGTCACCGACGGTAAGCTTTCTGCTAACACTGACAGACATTAACATATATGTGTAGTTAAACAATGCACATTTGACGTTCTTCAATAGCTAGCATTCATCGGAAGTGGAACTCCTATGATCCTTAAAGCTTTACTTCAATTTGCAGACACGTAAATTCACGTATCTTGAAACTATCTTACAAATTTTGGTATTAGTGACCTCTTCTCAAGTAGAAGAAAAACACCAGACACTAGATGCAACTGTTCATAAATAGAAACTACCTAGTATCGCTTGTATGGAGCAAGGATTATTAGAATTTTTAATACGAGTTTAGTGTTAAGTTTACTAATAAGAATTAAGATTGAATCAATCATTTTGAAAATGATTAGAACTAGTCATTTAGATAATCGACTTTTACTACTTATAAACTCATTAACATTTTTATGTTTAGTTAATATAGAATACTCTTACAAGGTTGAATAGCAATGGGATTTTTAATCTTTTTAGCTTCCTAGGAAGATCACCATAAGTTAGAATATGCATCATGTGAGGTAAGCTAGCTAGTTCATGCTTGCATGTGAAGGTGATATATATTAAGATTTAAATGATGGTTAAAATTGTTTAGGGTTAAATACAATTAGTTTGTTTTTTTTAGTTTAATTACAATATCTTAAAATTATTAATTATTTTTCTATAACATTATTAGTTACCACACAAACCCTCTCATATTCAATTGATTTTTCTATCTATTTTTAATTTACAAAGTGTTAAAATTTTAAATTTTAATACTTTTTTTAGAATTATAAATGAATAAAAATAAATAGAACATAATAAAAAAAGTTGTATAATAGTTTTAAAACCCAATATGATACTAAAAAATAATTTTTAAATATAAGTATTAAAATAATGAAAGTCCATTATAATTAACCTAAGCGTTTATATTGATCTCAGGTAAATTATAAACAAAGATTATTTTAAAAAAAATTGGTACAGCTAAACACGAAGAAAGTATTAAATGACCGTTTCATCACAAAAGGTTAAACTACTATGTGAGACTAACTTAATTGATTTTATATATTCACTAACACATCCTCTCGAGTGAAAGCTCTTTGGATTTGAAACTTGTACAGACTTATTTTACTTTGTACTGAATAATAGGTGGGTGGTAGGATTTAAACTCACGATCACGTAGTCACAAATCTTTTGATACTATGTTAAGTGACTATTTTACTACAAAAACTTTAGTCATTATGTGAGACCAAATTAATTAATTTTATATATTCAATAACAGAAATTAATACAGATACAACCCCATGCTCACATGATCTTTAGACAGAACATGTGCAACTAAACACGAAGAAAGTACAGATACAACCCCATGCTCGCTGAAACCTAAGAATAATGTTGTGCATCGAGATCCGAGGACCGACAATAATTGAGTTACCTTATCACATGTTTCTGTT
>JAOQMS010000005.1:4697359-4712035 GCA_027563885.1 Erythroxylum longipes
CTCGTTAATATGGAAAGCAATAGAAGGGGAACTTACCTCTACTGGTGTCAGAATGGAAGCACCATCGGTGCTAGGAACGATATAAGGGACACTCAAACGTGGAGTTAGTAAATGAAGAGACAAGAAAGAAAAGGGCAATTTTTTGTATCGGCCAATCTTAAGGGCCAAATATGAAGAACAGAAGCATGGATGAGGAAGATCTGCGTACCTCCATTTGGTTTTTCCCAGTTGACTGTCTCAAAGCTCCCCTTGTTGTCTCGAGATGGTGGTGAGTGTAGACACTTCCAACCCTAATCGGGGAAAGAGGGAATATAAGAACGTTTGATTTTAGGTCGTTTTTCCAAATTAGGTATCAACGATGTATCTTTATTTTTTACCTTGAACGTTGTCATTTTTGTGCTTGCTTTGGCGTCGAAAGTTTGTTATTTCGGGATAGGCATAAAGAATCAAAGGAAAAAGCTTTAGGATGAAAAAAAATTGCAAGTTTCTTTTTATCGTAGACAAACAATATCTTTTTTTTTCTTTGCATTATTAAAAAATAATATGATCCAATCTCAAACCCATTTGAATTTAGCAGATGTCAACGGAGCTCAAAAATTGATGTGTATTCAAATCATAGAAGCGAGTAATCGACGATATGGTTATATCAATGACGTTATTGTTGCTATGATCAAAGAATATTTCTATATCCCAATATATCCAATGCCGGATAGCTACCAAGAAGCACAAGCCGAAAAATACAATATGCACTCTAGCCACACCTTCATAACTCCAAATACCTGGATTTGTTATAGCTCCTCCTCTAATACTCCAACCGCCCCATAAATTGGTGATTCCTAAATGAGTCATAAATGGTATAAAGAACATACCTTATCTTCACATTAAATCGAGAATAAGGTCAGAGGGATCAAAATTTGCTAATTCATATAGAGCCATTGAACCCACCCAACCTACAACCAAAATTGTATGCATAATATGGATAAACATCAAACGACCGAGATCATTCAATACAACAGTATGAACACGATACCAAAGCATCTCTTCTTTTGTTGTTTGGTGAGTTTGACTCACCCTCACTTGTAATCTTTTTTTCTTTTTCTTTTATTAATATTATTTAATTTCAAAAAAAGTCAACAACTGTCCATTAGTTTTCGGACTCGAAATGCAAATATAACTATAAAATTAGTAGTCTACGATTGCTTTTCTTTTATTCATTTAGGGGGTGTTTGGTAAATAACTTTTTAGCTATATTTTAGCTTATTAAATAGTCAAACAGCTAATACACTTGTTTAGTTAGAAATTGGTTGAGTTGGCTGATTCAATCTAATCAACCGTTTTTTGAAAAACTACTTGGGAGTAGCTTTTCAACCAATCAGCTAATAAAATTTTTACTGAAAGACAATTATGCCCTTAAACTTATTTCTAACCTATCTAAAATGTATGAGATTAATTGCAACTCTTATTTATAAATTCATCAAAACATTTATAGGGTAGTTCATCGAGTAAGTTTGCAGACAACATAAGGTATTAAACTAGAGATAAGATTTGAATGTTGTTGTTGTTGTTATTATTATTATTATTATTATATGTTTTATATTTTTATTAGAGTTAATTTTGTAGAATTAAATATCTAAAATTTAAATTATTATAAGAATATTCAACGAAATACTAAATTTATACTTTTATAAATTTTTTTAAAATCATATTTTCATAAGTTATTTTACACATAAATAGCTAATACTAAATAGCTAATTTTAGCAAATATCAAATAACAAACAGCTAATACAATCCACTAATTAAATCAACTGATAGAATCAACTATCGACTAACAGCTAATACGAGAGCCGATTTTCAAATAAGCCTTATTCTCTATCTCATCAGCATTCAAAACCTCGAGAAACTGAAAATTCAATCACTTCATGTCTATCTTCCGCTCATCTTTCACTCGTTAGCTGATGCTTTGCTCTCTGTAATTCATAGCTATGGAGTTTCAAGTAATGCACGTCTCTGGAATCGAAGACTGCTTCGTGTCTCTTCCTCTCATTCTCATCCAAACACTCCAATCTTCACGCCCTGCTCTCGCCTCTCAAGTCCTCTCCCTCGAGCTCCATTCCACAGACGACAACGGACTCCGCTGGACTGTCGCCTGGTCCGGAGCGACGTCAGCTTCCTCATCTATCGAGGTAAGACACGCTTGCTGGTTTATTTGTGTGTTCGCGATTGTTGATTGATCTTTTTTTCCGTTATTGGCTTCGCTAGGTCGCTCGGCAATTCGCCGAGTGCATCTCGCTGCCGGATTGCGTGAGAGTGCGAATTCGAGTACTTTCCGGGGTCACGAGTGCCACGTTGGTGATTATCGAGCCTAATAGCGAGGATGATTGGGAAGTTCTAGAACTTAACGCAGAGCAAGCCGAGGCGGCGATTTTGAAGCAGGTTGTTGACTCAAATTTTACTTTTTTTTCGGTCATGTGAGTATGACTTGATACATATTGTTTAAAGTAGTTGTTATTACATTGTGAGGGATCTGATTTTTTCCTTTTTGTTTTTGTGTTTTGTTGTTATGATTAATGGGAGTGAAGATCAGGATTGTTAACAAAGGAATGAGATTTCCTTTGTGGTTGCATGGGCGTACGGTCGTTACGTTCCTTGTGGTTTCAACATCTCCCGAGGAAGCGGTGGGTAAGATGATGTCTACAATTTTGCTACTCATACAACTCATGTAAACTGCCTACTTCATGGTTGCTGAAGCCTGATTTTAGTTAAAATTAATTGTTTGCATCTGCAAGATAGATCTTTTGTATACTTTCTTTGGCTCAATAGGTTTTCTATTTTAGTTCACTTTTTTAGCTTTGGATCACTCACCCATCAGGTTAAGATTTTGGGTCAGCTGTTTCTTGACACTCACCAATGAGATTGCTTTCAGTGCAACTTGTGGATGGAACTAAATTCTCTGTTGCTCCAAAGCCACGGAAAAAGGAAATAAAGAAAGAAGCTAGTATGGAAAGGAATCCTTTGAAGGTCCTGTTGCGTCTTCAAGATTCAGATGGAAGATTATTTCACAAAACTGATGTCAAAGGCCTTGAACTTAATGTGGCGCTCACATCTGTTGGTTATGTCCATCCTGAAACAGCAAAAAAATTTTCATTAGATTTTCTTCTCTTGGTTAAAATTATTCCGAGGTTATCATCGAGAGAAAGTGTTAAAGCTCCTGAAAGTGACATGTTGAGGATGAAAAACACTTCAAGTTCTGCAGATGCTAGCAGTGGAAATTTTTCTGACAAGAAAGAACCTCGTCAAGCAGTTGTGAATCTTTTATTATCGGATTCAGTAGCTAGAGGCCATTTGATGATTGCTCGATCTCTTCGGTTGTATTTAAGAGCAAGCCTGTATTCATGTACGTTACTTCTCCCAAGCATTTGAAGAACTGTCTTATTTGTATTAGTCTACCATTTTCTGGATAACATAAATGACTTGAATTTACCTTTTAAATGCATCTAAAATTGATATGTTGAACATTAACAGTCTTTTACAAATTATTTTCATCTAAATAGTGAATGTTTTGGACTGAGATAACCCCCTTACTGCAGGGGTTTACTTGAAGGAATGCACGACCTATCCAAAGGAGGATTTGTCATTACTTTCACTTTCTCCTTGCTACTTTAAGATGCTTAGACAGGATGAGATTGTTGACAAGAATGGCTTGGAAGTGCCTGATAATAATAGATTTGGAAAACCAAAAAACCGACTTTTGAAACCTAGCTCAGATGCTTATATTGATGCAGGGGATTTTTCAATCCATGAAAAAATTGTTACTGCTCTTTCATATGGCCCTTCTGGTAAAGGAGATGAAGAAGCCGCATCTCAGCCTACCAGTAGAAAAGGGTTAACAAGACTTGCTGAACTATGGTTTCTTGCACAACTTAAGGCTATTGCTTCAGTTACTGGGTCGGTTGTTAATACCTTAACTTTAGGAACCGAAACCTTGCTTCACTTTGAAGTGAAAGGATACAACTTTGAGACTGATAGGATGCCTAAGGCAAACGGACTTTCAGAACATCCACTCAAGGCCACTGGAGCTCCTGTGGAATTTTTCTGCATACTAACTATTTCTGAGGAATCTCCACATAATGAATGTCATGCATATAAAATTGTTTTTGATGAAAATGGGAAGGCAAATGTAGGGGGTAAATATTTGTTTGCAAAATTGAAGTTGGGTGACCCTGTATTTCTTTATTCTCCCAAAGAGAGAACCTCCATCAAAGAATTCAACTCAAGCATATCTTCTTTGAGTTGGATGGGTACAGCTGCAAAAGATGTGATTAATAGTAGGTACTTCCTTTTTAATGTTGGCTCCTATTTAATGTTAATTGCCTGCTGCTAATGTGTGTTCATCACAAAATGGCCAGTTAGATTTTAATTCTTAACAAATATATTGAGTTCCTCCACTTGCAATTCTTATGGTCATTCAGGAATCAATGTGTTGTTATCTCCTGCCTCTGAAATGTGGTTCAGTAGATGGAATCTTCCCCTACCTGGACATGTTCCTATATATGGACCCCATGTAAGTTCATCTGTTTGAATTAGTAGTTTGTTGAAATGTTTTGCAACAACCGTCTATTTGTTTTGTGGATGTTGTCGCCATAGTATGTTACCTCTACCAAGTTACCTGTGCTACATGTTGTAGGTATAACATGTGTGGATTGAAGTATATCCCTAGTCAAACTAAAATTTCAACATGACATTTGAATTAGTTTTTCAGTGATTTAAGGATGCTTCTTGATTCTTGTCCAAAAGAAAATACAATTGCAAGGAAGAATTTGGCTACCTTTTGTTGCTGCAACTTGCTACTCTTGACAATGATTGCCAGTTAGTCCTATGTCCCAGTATTAATGATCTATTTTTTTTATGTTGACCTTTGCTTGTGTATTAGGGTTCTGGAAAGAGCATTTTAGCAAAAGCAGTTGCAAAATCCCTTCAAGAGCATAAAGATGTCTTAGCACACACGTAAGATATTTGTATTTGCACACATTATTTTTTAATCTTTAAATGTTTTGACAACTCTAATGCTACTGTTTTTTGTTAAACAAATTGCATGAGGCTAGGGGCGAAGTTAGTACATGTTACAACTTACACATTCTGTGCTTGCAGAGTATTTGTTGACTGCTCTAGACTTGCTTTAGAAAATGGACTAGCCATTCGGCAAGCTCTTTCTGCTTACATTTCTGAAGCTCTGGACCATGCTCCTTCTCTCATTGTCTTGGATGATCTTGATAGCATTGTTCCATCTTCTTCGGACTCAGAAAGATCTCAATCTTCGAGTTCCGTGGTTGCACTCACAAATTTCCTAACAGACATTATGGATGAATATGGGGTAAAAGTTTATCTGCATCTCTAGTAATAAATTACCAAAGTTGTTACTTGTGACTGTTTTCTTATTTTCCTAGAGTTTTGAAGTGATGGATATGTTGTTCTTACAAATAATTTATCATTAACATATGCTTAATTATGTCTATCTCCTGCAAATATGATTCCAGAGAACTGGTTTTCAATAATTTATTTCTGGATGTACATGATAGCTAATGTTGTTATAAGAGAGCCTCGGTGATTAGATGACCTCTTCAAGCACAATCGTTAAGGAATGGTACAGTACTAGGCCTAATAGATGAAAGTATTTGGTAAACTGCTTTGTCGTATCTTTTTTTTTTTTTCCTCGAAGGAACTTGCCATAACTTCCTGGTGATGCCATGAATGTTGAACACTTTCTTGTCCCAGATGCAATACTGAAGATCAATGCTAGTTTTTTTTCCTGAATTCCATTGTTATATCATTGCTGTTATATGGACAGGAAAAGCGTAAGAGCTCATGCGGAATTGGCCCCATTGCGTTCATAGCTTCGGTGCAGAGTCTAGATAGTATTCCACAGTCATTGAGCTCATCAGGTTTATTTCTTCTTGTTCAAAAATATTAGTGGATGTATTATGGCTGTTTTACTTTTCCCCTACTTTTCATATTCATATTGGCTCTATGTTTTCCATTGTCCCAGGAAGGTTTGACTTTCATGTGCAACTACCTGCTCCTGCTGCTGCAGAACGCTGTGCTATACTAAAGCACGAAATCCAGAGGCGTTCGCTACAATGTTCTGATGACATCTTACAAGATATAGCTTCAAAATGTGAAGGATATGATGCATATGATCTGGTATTTTCCACCTCCTGATTCTAAATGCAAATACTGCCTTTTCTCTCGCTCTCTCTCTTTTTTTTCCTGCTCTTCCTTCGGGAAAAGAAAACCACACAAACAGGGGTGCATTTGTCTTAATCGAATGTCTTCTTTTCATGTTTATATTATTTAAACGATGGTCAGATGAGTTAAGATAGAATGGCAATGGTTAACCATTTTGTAATAACTTTAAGATATGGAACGGTGAGGGCCATTTTGTAGGTCTTTAAGATTCTTGGTAAAACCACACATTGAATATCTATTACATGACCAGATGCAAGTCATAAAAAACATGTTTTTTATGACTTATGCACTGGATTTTGTTAGAATTGTATGTTGGTGAAGATGCACAGTAGAATGTTTGGTGTTAACATTAATTGATTGTCTACATAAGAAGATAACTCACTTCATTTGAGAGCAAAGTTGGGAGAGATCAATAACTCCCACAATATTATGTACTGTGGGCTTTACCGAATTGAAATACTAAAATATTGATTTCATTCTATCAGGAAATTTTGGTTGACCGAGCTGTACACTCTGCCATTGGTCGCTTTTTGCCGGGTCCTTTGAGTTTCCAAAAGGATGAAATACCCACATTAATCAGGGATGACTTTGCCCGAGCAATGCATGAGTTCCTTCCTGTTGCTATGCGTGATATTACTAAGTCTGCTTCTGAGAGTGGCCACTCTGGATGGGATGATGTTGGTGGCCTGAGTGATATAAGGAATGCTATCAAAGAGGTGCGATGCTTTTTTTTTTTGGGAAGTTAAAAGAGGTGTGATGTTTTCATTGCACAATGGTTTTTACACTTTTCATATCACATCCCTATGCCACTTTTTAAACTATATTTGAAGATTAATTTTTGTGCAGCAGCTTAACTGATTAATTTGAATGCCAGATGATTGAATTGCCATCAAAGTTTCCAAATATCTTTGTGCAAGCTCCATTAAGGTTGCGATCAAATGTTCTGTTATATGGCCCCCCTGGTTGTGGCAAGACTCATATTGTTGGTGCTGCAGCTGCTGCTTGTTCTTTGCGATTTATATCTGTGAAAGGTCCCGAGCTGTTGAACAAGTACATTGGTGCTTCTGAGCAAGCTGTAAGAGAACAATTAAACACTCTTTCAACCAACCCCAAACCCCCAAACTTTTAGACAAGAAAAAAAGGAACCAAAGAGTATGAGTTTATATGGTTGAAATACGATATACTTCATTTTGGGGCAAGCTTGAAGAGATGTCTTACCTTTGTTGGGTGACTAAACAGAAAGGCTTTAGGGTTTCAATTCCGTAATTTATCAGTAAATTGAGGAGTTCCATTTGATTCTTGTATGCAATTGATGTAGTTTAGTTTGTAGCACTTAGTGATGGGCATTATTGTGTATGTAGCGAGTTGTTTCTCTACAGCAATTTCTTGTAGTATTGTTTACTATGAAGTTAGAATGTACACTGTCAGCTGGTGATTCATGTTTTCCCTACAGGTTCGTGATATTTTCTCAAAGGCATCCGCTGCAGCACCTTGCATTCTTTTTTTCGATGAATTTGATTCTATTGCCCCAAAAAGAGGGCATGATAATACAGGAGTGACTGACCGTGTTGTCAACCAAGTAAGTTTTTTCGTTTGTGTCTTTGTTTCATCATATGCTCTTCTTGAGAGTAACATCTCATTGCTTTATTTGTCCATTTCCTAGTTTTTGACTGAATTGGATGGCGTGGAAGTTTTGACTGGCGTTTTTGTGTTTGCTGCAACAAGGTTGGTTCTATTTTAGAATAGTTTCATATTACCTTCAGATTCTTCTCGTGGTCATTGTTTAGGTTTGCCATCTCATTTTCCAGGTTTCCCTTTATTTATTTGTTTGTTGTTCATTTACATGGGAAAGATAAGGTTGTCCATGCAACCTTTGTTTGGGTTACAAAGATCACTAAAGAACATTAGATCAGAGATTACCACTTTGAAAAGAGAATAAAGAACTAAAGAAAAGGATTAGGATGTTGAAAGAGAGGAGAGAGAGAGGGAGAGAACAAGTAGAATCTAACTTGATTCACATCCTTGATTTTATGAAAATAGTGCCAAAAGCTATGTTTAACAAAGTCATTACTTTCTTATGCAAAATGAGCTTTGTTAAGTGGATGTCCTACTCCTGAGCTTCTCCATGGTGTTTTATTTCTCTGTGCACTTTCCATTTCTTTGTCCTTGTTCCTTTTATTGACTGTCTTTTTATTTTTTTTATGGTTCTGTGTGGATCTGGAATTTTAACAAGCAGTAGACCTGACCTACTTGATGCTGCACTGTTAAGGCCTGGAAGGCTAGATCGCCTTCTTTTCTGTGATTTTCCTTCTCCACGGGAGAGACTGGACATCCTTTCAGTTCTTTCTAGAAAGGTTAGTTATTATTGGCTTCTTGATGCTCATCTTCCATCCTGTGTTTTCCTTAAAAATCGGTGTCTGTTTTGAGATTCTATAATTGGCTGAAGAATAAATCCTTCATGAGAAGGCATTCCAGGAACTCCATTAGAAAATTAAACATCCGATTCTAATGTCAAACAGTGTATATGGTTGAAGAACACCTCTTTCTAGAGCTACTTTGTGCAATCACTTGCTAATCACCGGACTTACTTTAAAAAGAGTGGAAACCCGTGCATACACAAAAAAACTAAAGATGATCTCACCTCCTATGCTTAGCTAATAAAGTAGACAAGTCTCATTTCTGTGCTAAAAGTCGACTTATTCCTATTCAGTGGAAACAAGAAGTTCACATCTTAAAAAAGAATAAACTTAACATGCAATTTATCTGCCAAGGTTCTGGTTCATATTTTGTTTGATGTGATAATGTCTTGTGTTAATTCCTGCTCGTTTGAATCTTTATGTCCATTAAATGCAGCTCCCTCTGGCCTCCGATGTTGACTTGGAAGCCATAGCATATATGACAGAAGGATTTAGTGGAGCCGATTTACAAGCTCTTCTCTCAGATGCGCAGCTTGCCGCAGTTCACGAATTTCTTAGTAATGCAGATAGCAGTAAGCCTGAAAAGTCGCCAATCATTACTGATGCTCTTTTGAAGTCTGTTGCTTCAAAAGCAAGACCGTCAGTCTCCGAATCAGAGAAACAGAGACTATTCGACATCTATAGCCAGTTCTTGGATTCGAAGAGATCCGCCGGTGCTCAGGTCCACCTCCTCTCTCCCATACACACCTATATTTCACCCCCAATCTTATTAACATAATACTGACCCATTACATGTATGCAGTCAAGGGATGCAAAGGGCAAAAGAGCTACACTAGCGTGACCTACAACTCTAAAAACAAAAACATTTATCGGATGACCGAAGCTTAAGGCAGAATGCTATCTTATGTTATGTCGTGTAACACTTCAACTGCCGGTATTGGTAGCTGTTTTTAGCTTATCTAGTTGTATACCTTGCGCAATTATTTGGGGAAGCTAAATATAGTCATGACATTCAAATACAGTCTGCAGTTAAACAATAATTTCCAACTATGGTTGATGAGTTTTCTGAGGGTTAATCTAATCTGAGATGCTATTCCACTTGGATATGCTAGCTATTGGTGCGGTGGCTTATATTTCATTTTCCGAGTGAAATAGAAAATAAAATTAACCATAGAATATCTCAAACTTGAAAAAGAAAAAGTGAGACTTCATACAGCGTACTACTCTCGTAAATCACAGCCAACAGAAAGTGGTCATGAGATCTAAGTGTGTTAATACTGTTAATTAAATTTTTAAAACATAAATCAGCAATGTAGATGATGTAATTTGCAATTTCATTTGGATATTCAGTTGCATAGTTGGAGATGATACCAAAATAGAAGTTATATAAAAACTTGAACATACCCACTGATCCAAGATGTTGAATACATCTTCATGAATACAACAGAAAAATAATCCAATAAAAACCTCCATGGATCTGCAGAACGTCATTGCACAGTACAGTTGCTGCAATCCCAAACTCCGACTTGTCATTGATGCCTAAAGTGCTGCCAATAGGTTAACCAGCACAATGAGGCGAGAGGAAGAATGTGAGTATGCGGAATATTATAATTTGGGAAAATCTTGGCTCAAGAGATGGTTGTTTCTGATCCAAAGGACACAAAACAACCTCACTCAATGCTCTTATTTCCCATGTCGTCATCCCCACATGATTGAACACCAAAATGGAGATGATAAACAAAAATTTGTGTCAACCAACGGAAGATACCTTCCCAATTTGGACTTCAGCATCTTTGTTGATATGCCAAGCTTAGATAACATCCAGGAAACTTCGCCGAGATTAGATAACATCCGGGAAAAGTTTCCATGCTCAATTGAGGCCAAGAAGAGACTCATCCATCTATAAATAACATGTTACAGCTGAACAACTTACACTTCAAATTTCCAATTAAATCAGCATCTAAGTGCATTAAAAGAATTACTTTTTTAACTCATTATCAAACTTTAAAAATTAACTCAATTCAAATTCTTGAAGCAATAAAATAAGAAATTGAGGAGAACAAATGTTGACCATAACTTTTATAATTGAGCATTGAACTGTTGAAGCAAATGAATTAACAAAAGCAGACCAAAAGATTCATGAATAAGTATAAAAATCATAGAAAGCTAGACAATAAGAAATCACAACTTGAATGTGATCTTCCATGTTAATACGTTCCATGTAAAGGTTCATGGATATATTCTTACTGGACTTGGTGTAACTTACTGTGATAGTTATAACCTACAAACAAGTCCAGATACATTTATTAAGAAAGTATGAATTGAAACAAGAGAAACCGTACCAATGGCCAGGGCAGCCAGAGAGTAGAATCCGTAGATACTCAAAAGTATTGATGTTGCCCACAGTCAACACCAACCATGGCTGTAAACATAAGGCATCATCATCATGACTTCTAGAAACACTGAATGCAAGCCTCGAACATGGGCCATAAGATGTTCTGGGGAAACATCAGCATATTGGCAAACTTAAAACTCCAATTACTGACATAAAATGTAAAGGATAGAAAAACAGGTTCAAGGCAAACTCAGAGGATGCTTGTATCGAAGTCAACATACACAATTGATGTGACATCCATATTGCCACTACTATTGCAGAATAAGCAGCTGTTAACATGTGAGCAATGATATGAAGAGCATGCACCAGGTGTATATGGATTCCTTACTGGAAAAACTATCAAATTTCCTTCCTTAGAACACCAATTGAACAAAAGAAATTACAGTAAGGTACTTGTTTCTCAAATTCTCTAATAAGCCAATGATGAACTACGATTTTTGTTTCAACAAAGGCTGGTCAAAGTACAATTGCATAGGACCAAACAAATTTCTTACTACTTTCAAACGTTACATATGATTATCTAATGGAGTATTTACATCCTCATGAAGTAAAAAGGATGAATCGGCTTTGAAGTATATGATGAGAGGACAAGAGAAGCATTTAAGAGTCCTGGATCAGCTAACAAGGACTCTAAAATCAGAAGAAGTCAAACTTCTTACTACCTTCAAATGTTCGTCATCTGAAATGCAGAGTACCTGACGCAGATTTGTCAACTTTGCTTCATCCTCCCAACTCAAAGGCCCTGAAGAATACAATTGTCTAATAGTAGAACAATATCCATGGAAATCTGTCCTATGGGATCCTAATTCCAATTCCTTAGGTGAGAAAAGGGAAGATTCTTCATCCTTAATCTTCGGACAACAAGAGGACTCAGCATCACTACAGTAATCCTCCGTACTTCCATCATGCAATGGCAAAGAGTTAACAGGAAACTTATAAGTATAACCAACAACACTACAACTACCAACAGATGACTTGCAACTATCCACAGATATTGCAGGTTCTAGAAGCCGACTATGATTTTCCCTAGCTAAATTCACTCTTGATAACTCGGTGATTCTAGAATACCTGGGAGAGTTCCTATAATTTTCACCATATAACTCATCCAGATGATCAGCTTCTACCTCATCAAAGGCTTGGGATGGACGTGCTGAACAAATTCGTTGATAGCTACTGACATTTTCCATTGTTTGCATCCTTTTAGCAGATATTTGGTGCACTTCAAATTCATCAATTGGTGATCTTCTTTTCGATGTTGTGGTTGGAACCATGCAGTCATCTCCTATCTGTTGATTCATCCTAGTGTTTACTTGTGATTTTGACACTGGCATGCCACAATTCCTTGCACCCTGAAGCAAAACCAACAAAACAAATAGGTAATATGATCTAAATAACTCATAAGGAAATCTTAGAAGAAAAAGTGTAGGCAAGGCTAGGAAAGGACGTCTAAAATGAAAAGCTATCACACAAGTAACATGCGCCTGTCTTGCTTATGCAAGTTCCCTTGAGGGATGCTACAGCACAGTAATAGCATCAGATTATGGCAGATACTCGCAAAACAGTACTGCACCATGCCTTTGCCAAGGCAATACATGGGTCATTGCACAGAATCATGGGAAGTGCAGTAAAATGAGATTTAGAATTAGAACTTACCTCACCAACCAACAACCATTTTCCATTTTGCCAGCACTGTCGAACCCTTAAATAAGATCTGGGCACTCTTAATCCCATAAAATTCCCAAGTAGCCTAACAAAAAAGTAATCTCCATCCATAACCTGGATTACTCGAGCTGTCTTCCAACAAAAGTTGTGAAACACTTCAACAAGATCACCGCAACCCCACTTAATCTCCCTATCCACAGGAGGTGGACAAGGCCTGAGCACCTTCCTTGGAACCCTCTCCTCTTTAGCCTCGCCAAAACCAGCATACTTCACACAGTACGTGCGCCCATTCCCAGAGATTATCTCCCCACAAAGCCAACTGCCAATAGAAACCTCCTTGTTGCTCAGTACCTCCACCTTAGTCCCTTTCCGGAATCTCATCATGACTCTGCTATCGTCCGCTCAAAAACTAAACAACCTGCAGATAGATACATTATGAGAAAACAGATTTACATATTACACAGAAAAAACAAAATCTATAACAAAATTGAAAGAATGAAACAACACAGCACATAAGACCTTAAAAACTACAATAAAAGATTCTTCAATCATAAAAGCAAAAGGATAAACCATCAACAACAAAGAAAATCAGATAACAAAGCGAACAAAGTTAAATAAGATCCTCAAAAACAATAATAAAAATAAAAATACACACCTCTGAATAAAACTAACTAACTTCAAACCACAAAACAAAAAAGATTCAATATCAACATCGTCCAACAGTACCACTATTCCACAAATATATTCACATCTAAAAGTTTAAATATTTCAGCTAAAAAATGATACCGTAAAACACCGTAAAGAAGAACTCTACGCAGATCAACCACAATCGAACAAATCCGCAGGAATCCAAAAGCGAGCAATCAAAAAAAAAACACAACATAAAAACTCAACAGCCAAACATTTAAACAGATTCAAGAGCAAACATCACACTGAATATAACAACAGGAACGAATTGAATACACAGCGAAAAGAATCAAACCTTGAGAAGAACGACTCCGATCGAATTTAGGGGGTTTTTTTTTTCTGTGGGAGCAATCGAGAGCTTATTTTGTTTCTAATAACTTTTTAGAACGGTTATTAACAAGATTTAACATAATTTTTAGGGATTCATGATTTTGAGTGTATTGGATCCGACGGTTGTGGTGTCGATGTTCTTGACAGTTACGGAAACAACTAATCAGCCAATTAGGTATCGACACGTCATAGTCAGATAAAAATGTAGGATTGGTTTTGGTCAGGAGCCCGTACTCTCATGGACTGTTAACAATCCTGTTCGTATCTAAATAAGGAATACTGAATTTTGTAGTTTTTTTTTAATAACGAAATTGAATTTGAAACCATAATTTAAAATTTGAAATAAATACGATAATTGAAATTTTAAATTGTTAGATATTATTTTATATATCAAAGACCGTTGCTTGAGAGTAGGAATGGCAACAATGACCTAACCTGACCCTTTTTGAACCCGAATTAATTGAGGCATAGATCGACCCGTGAATTGGTCTTTTTTTTTTAAATGACATCATTTTGAAAAAAATGACCCAACTTGTCCATAACTTGTCAACTAAAGCATAGCTAAGAGTGTGTTTGTTTCCATTTTTATTTTTGATTTTTTGTTGTTGTTTTCAAATTTAATAAAAAAACCTGTTTGTTTGAATTTTCAGTTTCTGTTTTTAGTTTTGGTTTTTTCAGTTTTCAAAAATTATGAAAACTATAACAAGTGATTTTTGTTTCCTGTTTCTGTTTTTTTATAATCTGATTTATTATTATTTAAATATATATTATTTAATTATTTAATTATTAATAAAATTATGAACAATCTAATTAAGATTATATATTTAACAAATTAAAATTAATTATCAATAAAAATTATGAATAATTTAATTTTTATAATTAATCATATGTAATTAAATTTAATAATTATTAATAAATATAATTAAATTTAAAATATATAAA
>JAOQMS010000005.1:4749617-4776053 GCA_027563885.1 Erythroxylum longipes
GTGCAGTTATACTGTATACTTTTAATGCTGTGTCCAAAAATCATAATAATAAACAATAATCACAATTAATATGAAATAACAATAATTTTTAAATATTTCACATATAAATAATAACTACAATTTATATGAAAAAAGACAATCATCATCATATGAATATAAAATTAAAAATAATACAAAGTATTTAAAATATTATAATATAAATTTTTATTATTTAATAAATAATAATTACATCAAAATATGTAATAAAAAGAACTTAAATAATTTAAATAATTAGTAAACATCTTGTAATAGTATCATAAATACATTCGAAATTCTTTTTTAGTAGCTAAATAACCAACTTCTCTTTCTTAATCGGGTCGGGTTTCCGGCTCGCAAACCCCTCCACCCCCTCCTTACGGAACACGGTAATCATAAACCCTAGACCACCCCCTTAAACCCTAATAGACCCATTTAGGCTTCCAATTGTGGATTTTTTGTGCAAATTTCAAGCGAGTGATGTATTACAGGTTCCAGAATCTGTTGGGAGCTCCTTATAGAGGAGGCAACGCCGTGGTCACTGACAACACTCGGCTAATTTCCCCGGTCGGTAACCGAGTTACGATCACAGACCTCTTAAAATCACAGACCATAACCCTACCGGTACAATCCTCCTCCAACATCCGCCGCATTGCCGCCTCTCCTGACGGCGTCTTTCTCCTAACCGTCGACGAGAACAACCGCTGCCACTTCATAAATATCCCTCGCCGCGTTGTTCTTCATCGGATTACTTTCAAGCATACGGTACACGCCCTTGCATTTAGTCCTGATGGCAAGTTCATTGCGGTGGCCACCGGGAAATTGGTCCAAATTTGGCGGTCACCGCGGTTTAGTAAGGAAGTCTTCGCTTTTGAATTGGTTAGGACGTTGGCGGATTGTGAAGAGACTGTTACAGCCTTGGATTGGGATAGTGATAGTAGGTATTTGCTTGTTGGGTCTAAGGATTTGACAGCGAGGATGTTTTGTGTTGAGAAATTGAACGATGGGATTTTGAATAAACCCTTTTTGTTTCTAGGGCACAGGGATACCGTGATGGGTTGCTTCTTTGGTTATGATAATAAAAGTAAGGAGGTTAACAGGGTTTATACGTTGGCTCGTGATGGGTACATTTTTAGTTGGGGGTATAGTGGGGTTGATGGGAGGGTGGATGGAGCTGATGGGGAGAGTTCTGAGCCGCCTTCGCCCAAGACACCGGAGAGGGATGGGGAATGTGATGATCAGAATAATGTGAAGAAAAGGAAGGATTTTGATGGAAAGGAAGATGGTTTAGAGGAAAAGGAGGAGTATTTGCATAAGGGGAAGTGGGAGTTGCTGAGGAAAGATGGGTTTATGCAAGCTCCGGCAAAGTTGTCGGCTTGTGATTACCATAGGGAGCTTGATATGGTGGTAGTGGGGTTTTCTAACGGTGTTTTTGGGTTGTACCAAATGCCGGATTTTGTTTGCATGCATTTGTTGTCAATTTCAAGGGAGAAGATTACTACTGCAGCATTTAATGGGATTGGAAATTGGTTGACATTTGGATGTGCCAAGTTAGGGCAGTTACTTGTGTGGGAATGGCGGTCTGAGAGTTATGTATTGAAGCAGCAAGGTCATTACTTTGATGTGAATTGTTTGGCTTATTCTCCCGATTCACAGTTGTTGGCCACCGGAGCTGATGATAACAAAGTGAAGGTAAGTGAATTGTTTAGAGATGCTTCAACGACAAAGTTAAGTTGTGGTTGTTTGATAAGCATTGTTGTTCACTTTTTGGATTGAATGAAAGAGATTGCAACTAGTTAGTTGGTTGGCTTATCATGTTGTGGATTTAGCTTTATGTAAACTTACCTGGGAGGAGCTTTAGCAATTATTGATGGGAATTTTCATCAGTTATACGATAAGAAAAGCATATTATTGGGTACCGTGTAAATTTTGCTTTAAAAGCTTCATATCTAGTTGTTCTATCGTTGGCTCAACCTTCTTCATTTATTCTGCTTGAAGAACTTTCTTTTGGTCAATAATAATGTCATGTAAAATTGTTAAATGCTTGTTCTTTACAGGTGTGGACAGTTTCATCAGGCTTTTGCTTTGTAACTTTCTCAGAGCACACAAATGCTGTTACAGCTCTCCATTTCATGGCTAATAACCATTGTCTCTTGAGCGCATCTCTGGACGGGACTGTTCGTGCATGGGATTTGTTCCGCTATCGAAATTTTAGGACGTTTACCACTCCTTCTTCAAGGCAATTTGTTTCCTTGGCAGCAGATCAAAGTGGTGACGTAATATGTGCAGGCACTCTAGATTCATTTGAGGTACTTGCTGTCATTGCTGATGGCTACTGAGTCTGATTTTTAATTTGATTTTTCCTGACGATTAGTTTCTCTATATTTGCAATAGGTATTTGTTTGGTCTATGAAGACAGGCCGTTTGTTGGATGTCCTTAGTGGTCATGAAGGTCCTGTGCATGGACTAATGTTCTCTCCTACCACTGTAAGTGATATCATGATTGTGCAGTTGGCTTGTTATAGTTAAGCATAAGCTATAAATAGTATTTCTCCCTGTTATTTCTGCACCTCTATTGTATGCACTCCCAGACCTATATGGGAACGGACTGAATTTTTCCCTGTGAAACTCAGGTAACTAACCACTGACAGGCATGTTGACAGATTAAATTTTTAGTGGTTTGATGTTTATAGGTTTCCAACCATAGGATGTGCGGCTTTCATGTCTAGTGATCCATGAGAATTCACATACTTTTCTGTTGCATCTGCAGGATGTTTTAGCTTCATCTTCATGGGACAAAACTGTTCGCTTGTGGGACGTTTTTAAAGGAAAGGGTGCTGTCGAATCATTTCCTCACACTCACGATGTTCTTACAGTGGTTTATCGTCCAGATGGGAGGCAACTGGCTTCCAGCACTTTAGATGGGCAAATTCATTTCTGGGACCCTATAGATGGTGTGTTGATGTACACCATTGAGGGCCGTAGAGATATTTCTGGAGGGCGTCTAATGACTGATCGTAGATCAGCAGCTAACTCAACTGCAGGAAAGTGTTTCACAACTTTATGCTATTCTGCTGATGGCAGTTACATACTAGCTGGTGGAAATAGCAAATTCATATGTATGTACGATGTGGCTGATCAGGTTAGTTTAAAATGATTCTATTATAAAATGTTTATTTATTTTTCTTTTGAACAATAGGAGTTGTTAAAGTATCATCTTGACCTGAAATTGTTGTATTCCATTCATTTACTGGAAAGCTCACAGCTGTTGCCATACATGGGGATATTGAACAAGGATACTAGATTATACTGCAGGCATGAGTTTTAAGTGCATTAATTTGTATCTGTTTGATGTTCAAAGTGGTAATTAGGGTCTTATATATTAAAACACAGGTTCTGCTCCGTCGATTTCAAATAACTCACAATCTCTCACTTGATGGAGTGCTTGACTTCCTGAACTCGAAGAGAATGACAGATGCTGGCCCACTTGATTTAATAGATGATGAGGACAGTGATATAGAAGAAGGAATCGATAAACAAACTCAAGGAAAGTTGGCCTATGACCTACCTGGATCGCTGCCCAACCGTGGAAGGCCTATCATTCGGACAAAATCCCTTAGAATTGCTCCAACAGGGCGAAGTTTTGCAGCTGCAACAACAGAGGGAGTCCTAGTTTATTCTGTTGATGACTCCTTTATTTTTGATCCCACGGATCTTGACATAGATGTGACCCCTGAGGTACTTCATTTTTCGTCTTGGTTCTTATGGATTTCTATGCTTAGAGATGGTATGTGTCCTATAAAAGAACCACAAACACGAGAATTAATTAGTGGATGCTCTTATCATCATTCTAAGGTGATTGATATATACAAAACACATTGTCCTACCCTCTTAAGTTATTCTGTTGGAATGCAGGCGGTTGATGAAGCATTAAATGAAGATCAACTAAACAGAGCTTTGATTCTCAGTCTTCGTCTAAATGAGGATTCTCTTATCAAAAAGTGCATATTTTCTGTTAATCCTATGGATATACCAGCTGTTGCCTCCTCAATACCTTATCGATATCTGCAGAGGTTAATAAATGCACTTGCTGATCTTTTGGAGAGCTGTCCACATTTGGAGTTTATTCTTCATTGGTGTCAGGTAATGTTTTGTCATTAAATTGTGAATATCATCTTTTATCCAGTATCAGATTTAACTTCTAGGTTATGATATTCTTTTGTTACAGGAGCTCTGCAAAGCTCATGGGAACTCTATCCAACAGAACTCTAGAAATCTGCTTCCTGCTTTGAAATCCTTGCAGAAGGCAATTACCAGAATACATCAGGAGTTGGCTGATACTTGCTCTTCTAATGAGTACATGCTTCGCTATTTATGCAGTTCAACCACCGACAGTTGATGGAAGCCTTGTTTTTGATAAGCATAGTCATACGATAGCCCGGAAATGGCATGCATTTTGTTTTAGGCTGTTAGACACAAGAAGTTCATGATTTCAGCACTTCTGAGGATACGAGTAGCATAAGAGGAATGAAGAGCATATGCTAGTATTGGCAAAGATGGAAACATATGCTCGCTTCAACCCCAGCAAAGGCCAAAATCTGGCCGCAACGGATTTCCCATATGGCACAACTATGCGAGGCTTTTACCGGTTTTGAAAGTAAGGGATGTGTCGCAGTTCTTCTAATTTATGTTGTTGCCATACTACTTTGTACAATGTAAGAAGCTCTAATGAGTGTTCTCACTTCATGTGAAACTGCTTGAAATACTTGGCATGCTTTTCCTCTTCTTGCTTTTTCAAGTTTGGATGTGATAAATGCCTTATGCTTTGATCTGTAAAATAGCAACGATCTAGCAAAATAAGCTTATCAATGGAGCTTGGAATCAAGTTTTGGATTCCCAGAGTTCTTTTCCATTGCTTGAGCTATCGATTCAGGGTAAGGAAGTTTCTTGAGCTTTGGAATGGCCTCACAAAATTATCTAAAAGTTCCCTTGTTTTAGTTTTGTATACTTCCTCTTTGTCTTAGTAAAACCTTTCTACGCAGAGAATAAATAAGAGTTCATTTTTATGCCAAAGGCCAACCAGTGCCTCAACTTTTTCAGCCAAACTTAGATAGATTCACTGTCATTATAGCATCCAGTTCCTGAGATGATAACTAAACATGCAAAAATTTCAAATGCTGAAAATAAACCTGCTTACAAAAGAACCTTACAAATTGTGTCCCATTATTTTCAGCTTATCTAGGAGGACCCCATAGAGGTCTCTAGTAATTTATCAACTCATTTAATGGTTCACCGCCGATTTGCTTATTCAGACTTCTGGCTAACTGCAACGTCTTGGAGCTTTTCTTTCAGTTCGCCACTCTGCAACGGAAAAATATGAAATAAAATTAGGGGCACAACGCGGAACAGTAATTAGAAAAGTGATTCTATAGTTTTCAGCTTTCCCAAATTAAACAAAGTCTACTTCAGATAGAAGGGGTATGGGGAGTACCTGGTGCATACTCATAATAATATCAGAACCACCAATGAAGTCCCCCTTGATGAAAATTTGTGGGAATGTGGGCCAGGTGCTGTATAGAAATGAATGGTTTCAAAGATCAGATGGCATGTCCTCAATCAATAAATAAGTTCTTACAAGCATGGATCCCTAATAAGCAACAAAAGGATCCTTTCCGGGTAAGTTTATAGCAATTCAAAGGATATTGCAGAAACCAATAACATGTAACTACTATCTGCTAAGGTTTACTCTGAAAAAGTGAAGGTCAATTCTTGATGAAGTCCAACAACAATCAAAAGAACAAATCATGACATGGGACTGGGGCGAAATCAAAACCAAATTAACAAACATGGGCAGATGATCTTATGCCTTAAAGAGTACAAATCTCAGAAACAAACCCATCTTAATGTTAACTTCAGTTAAAATCTATATATGTATTAAATCAGAAGCAGGCTTCTGCCACATAGGACTCATTTTCCCCTACTTTTTGTCTCTTAAATATAGGGTGTTCTAACCCCATATCTCTATTCTTGTGTAATCCTAAAATATATCTATTAAAGTAGAAGCAGCGAAAAGGTGCTCAATGGCTTCTGCCATGTAGGACTCATTTTCTCTATTCTTTAAATCTCTTAAAATATAGATTATTGTAACTCCTTTTTCTATATTCATTATGTATCTTAAATATAGAGTATTGTAATAATTCTTTTTTAAGGACAAATGATATAATATAACTAATACTGATGCCAATTAATATGAAAACTTATTAGGGGAATAAATATATATATATAACTGCCAAGTTTGAGTTTTTATTCTGTCAAAATTTTCAGAATCAAATGATAATTATTTTAAATATTTGTCACAAAGATTAATTAATAATATGGCATGTTCAAATAAATGCAAAAATTGAAGCTCTAGGATATTAGTGATGGTAACTTTTAAAAATATTCATAATCTCTAATAATTGATATCAGCTACTTTCCTTCCCTATACAAAAAGAATTGAGAATGCATACGGCCTCTAATGAGTTTTAATCATTTGCAGTTTGAGAAGTTTCTGGCACACTTAATTGTCCTTGCACCGACATCCTATGCAAAAGTAAGAATGCTCTATGGTTAATTTAATCACATCCTAAATATCACAGTAGTAGGAGAAAAAAGCATATTATTATATTGTCTCTATTTGTATAATATACACTTTTATATTAATTTTATAATTTCATAATATGTTATTGCCTTCATTTGTTGATTTTTTTCATAAAACATATCTGCACAAAGTGCTAGCTAGTAATACATTATGCTGCTTACCACTGCAGCTTGCCTAAAGATTATGAAGAGGTACCAAAGGCAATTACATAAAATATGTTGATAGCCATGTACACTGAGATAAAGAGATAAACCAATCACAAAATGAAAACATCAAAGAACTAGAGCATACCTGAAGGCTTTTACTGCATTTTTCAACTCTGGATTCTCCAAAATGTTTCTAGCACTTAATGGAACATCTGGACAGGCCAAATGATGATAAGAGGACAAATAAAGTTAATGCACCCAACCAAGCTGAAAACCAATGTAAAAGGAGAATACTGGAGATAAACAAAAAAGTAACTGTCAAAATGTTCACAGCTTACTTCTAAGTCATCACTAGCCTAGAGCAACTGAACTCTGACTAATCTAGTCTTATGACTACGTAAGAATCAATTAATCGAAGAACATCCAACATTTGGACACTTACTATATTGTTTCAGCACTCTTACTGCTAAAGCACTGAATCCACACTGAGGAAAATCAGGCACCCCTTTCATGTAAATCATCACCGGATTCTCCCTGACATCCTACACCAGAAGTTCATCATAATTATAGATCACAAGGAGATAAAGGATCAGATTGGCAATAATTTCATAGATTCACTGTTTTTGAGTATGCCTGTTCAACAATATCCTTCAAGGAAGTTCCACTCTCAACTTTATTATTAGGTTGGAAGTCTTCATGTGTATCAGGGTCATTTGGAACAGTAGTTGAGAATTGAAAGCCATTGTGGCAAAAAGATCCAGATGCCTACACAAAATCAAATGCAGCCATAGTTATTATGAAGTTGTGATCTACATAATGACTCACACGATGGATTAGCAACCCGACACAATTCCTTCACCACTGCAAACCTCAGTTAGATTCACGCATGATACACATGAACATTTTCCTTCTAGTCCGTGATGTTGCTTGTTAGAATACAAGACATCATAATCACTTGGTGAAGCTGTCAGTCAATATGAGCACCTCCTATATCAGACCACATGAACTCTGGTATTTGACTTCATGAAGTTCAATTCTTAATTTTTGTTTACTGGATATGTACTATGGAGTTAAATGCTATAAATTACCATGCAATCTCCCTCTAAAGTTTCACTACTTTCTGCCATTGACATGAAAACGCCCTAAATTTTATCAAACTTCGTTATCTTCATCTCAGAAAAGAATTTCTACATTATCCAAACTATTAAGCATTACCCACTAACAATTCTATGAGACCCATAAACACAAAATTACTAATTAAACTCCCACCACAACACCACATTAAGGAAACCCTTTTCACAATACCACCAAACTTATTTGCACAGCTTTTACAATCCAAATAAATCACGAAACTTGATTCTTACAATTGTACTGGATCGTGCTGCAGGAAGAAGTGAAATACTCCTAAAAAGCGTATTTGACAACAATCTCGCCATCACAAATCTGTCGCAAAAAGCGTAATTACACACGCAAAAGTTATCAATCAAAATCAGAAATTTAACTATAATAAGCTGGCGAAGAATATCACCAAGTAAATTAAGGATCAAGAAACAGAAAACTGAATCCAAAAATAAGAGAAAACCAACAAGTGAAATAAGCTCACCAAAGACAAAGCATAAAACGACGCAGCTGCGGGGAGTGAACGGCGAGAGCTACCGGCGACGAGAGGAAGAGAGAGAGGATTCAACCAGGGGTATGGGTAATAATGTCAAAATGACGCGGGTGTAAATATATTAGTAGGATAGACCTAAAACGACGCTGTTTTTATGCTGCTATAGACGTTGTCGCATTGTAACTGCCACTTAAAACCCAAAACCCTAAACGTCCCTTTCCTGTCGTCAGAATTCTCTCTCTAAAATCACAAGATCGCACAGAAAAGATTTGTGCCTTGCAATGGAAAAGCACAAGCTCAACTCTCTAATCACTTCCTTCACTCCTGATGGAGAATTCCTCGCCATTCTGTCCCCTGACGGAGCCGTTAAGGTACTATATGTCTCTCTCCTCCCTCTCTCTGAATATTAATATACATGGTGTGTATATGTCCATTTAATCATGAAACGATATTGTAACATGTTCTTTTGCAGATTTGGAATACTAGCAATGGAAGTTTGATGCTAGAGTGGAGGCAATCAGATGTTAGTTGTTATTCATGTATAGCATGCAGCTTTGTTGGGAAAAAGGTTAGCAGTTTTTAGTGATGGGATCTTTTGAATTTTCAAATTGTTCTGATTTAAAGTTTACTGTTGGATGTTTGTTTATGTTGAGCTTGTAGCGCAAAAAAGGAAACAGTTGTTTGTTATTAGCTTTTGGCACAACTGAGGGTGATGTCTGTGTGGTTGATGCTTTCACTGGTGTCACTAAGTGGAGATCTAGTGCATGCCATCCAGAGTATGATTTTTAACTTTGTTTATGGTTAGGAGATTTGTGACTTTGGTGGCGATTAGAATTAGTGATAAAAATATTCTGTCTGATTGTTGATGTTATTCTTGTATGTAGTGGCCTGGTTGGTCTTGCTTTTGCTAGAAAAGGACGCAGTTTGCATACTGTTGGAAGTAATGGTATGGCATCTGAGAGGAATTCAGAGTCTGGAGAAGTGATTAGAGAATGGAGAGCATCAAAAAAGGCCATCTCTTCTTCAGCATTTTCCAGTGGTTAGCGACTTAATTCTGTTGCTTATATTGGATTAATGTTTGTCTTCAATATATGATCTTTCTTTCTCTTTTTTGTCCCAGATGAGACAATGTTAACTGTTGTGAGTAACAGAACACGCATTCTAAGCTTGGAAGATGGGACGGAGCTTCTGAAATTTCCAAATGATTTGGTAAATAAGAACCCTCTCTGTGTATTTGGTTAGTTTCTGTGTATAATTAAGGGTTCAGACGTTTATTACTTGGTGTTACAGGGTCCTGTACAGCTTATATCCATGACTAATAATGCGAAGCTGGTGATTACATCTGGTTTCAGGGAGAAATATATTAAAGTATGGTGGTGCGAGTTGAGTTCCAAAATTGTGAGTGCTGGTCCTGTACTTTCAATACGGCATCCTCCATTAGGACTTGAATGCAAGAATAAGGAAAAAGAAGAAGATCACGGCGTAGTTGTCTTAGCACTTTCTCAGATTGGTACAGTGCATGTTTGGGATTTCAAGAGCATGTCACAGGATGAGGTTAGGCCGACAAATATCGCTGTAAAGAGTCATAAGTCTGAAATGGGTAAGCAGAAGGATGCTAGTGGCAAGAAGCATCACACTTCAATCTTTGCTGCCAAGTTACAGGCTCTGAGCGGTGAAACGAATTTGAAAGCCCTTATAGCTTATGGTTTGCCTGATTCTCCACAGTTTAGTGTAGTTGATATTAGTTCCCCTGGTGAAAACATTATTGTGACTGCCAGGGACGAAGCTGCTATTGATCTAGAAAATGGTATTTTAGTGGAAGAAGGTATGAAACTTCCTTTCATGGTTTATTTAGTTTCAGCATACGACCTATCTTGCTAAAGCATTATGATCATTATTAGTTCAGCCTTTATTATTTTGTTTCTTTCCAATCAGAATCAACAATCGCTTCAACCAATGGAAAATTGAAGAAGAAACGGGATGCATCAGAGTTTGATGTGGACGTTGCGACAAAAGATGCAGATGATACTGGTAATCTAACTATATGAACAAAGAAAAGCCAATTTTTACTTGAGCACAAGCCATGTTACTCACCAAGAGTGGCAACTATTAAATTCAAATAATCTCACTTGCTTGTTCTGGTTCCCGTATGATTTAATTCATCGAAGTTTCTATATTTGGTTCATTGAAACTACATTCTAAAGATATAATCAGAAAATTCTTGGAGAATGAATTATTCTTTCTTCCTTCCAGTTTTTGAATAAAAGCATCAATGAAACTTCACATTGTTTATACATCAAATGAGTTGCAGTCTGTTGTTCATTTAAATCCTTGTATCTTATATGGGGTAAATAAGAAAAAAAAGTTGGAAACAATCCTCTTATTTGTGCATTTACTTGATGGTTGCTCTTGATGAAGATCATGGAGAAGCTATAGATGGAGTCCTTGTTCAAGATGATATGAATGAGCCAACTATGGGTGAAAAACTTGCAAGTCTAAATCAACTAAACATTGATAATGCTGATAGCCTTGAGAAACAGGAATCTCCTTTTCATGCAAAGGCTCCAAGTGCCGACTCGGTCAACATTCTTCTTAAGCAAGCACTGCATGCTGATGATCGTGCTCTTCTTTTGGACTGCTTATACACCCAAGATGAAAAGGTTAATCTAATTTCGTTGTTTACCTGAACAGATTTTGTTGTATGGGTAATGGAGGATCCTTAAAACATGGTTTTGTGCCATTCAGTTGAGTTGTGGGTCATTATGTACTTGGATTCTTTTTGCTTTTCTTTTCTCTTCTTAATTACGTGTAGTATTTCAAGAATCGATATGATTGTTCTCCTAAAGAAATAAATTGTTCCTTTTTACAGGTTATTGCAAATTCAGTCTCGCAGCTCAGAGCATCTGATGTTATCAAGCTTTTACATTCTCTAATATCCATAATCCAGTCGAGGTATAGAATCCGTTGCTATACAAGCTTATCTGGTAAAACTGTTTGCGTTTGCATAGACAGAGCGTTTCTTGAAGAAATTAAGTTGATCACAGCTTTTAAAATCAACTTTGCTCGTCTATGAAAAGAATTATTGGAATGAAGATTATGAAGCCATTAACTTGATTGGTTTAACATTTAACTTTGCTCTTCAATGAAAAAAAGTATTGGAACCAATGAAGCAGGAAAGTTTTGAGTTCTTCTTCCTTTGCCCGCAGGGGAGCAATCTTGGCATGTGCCCTACCATGGCTAAGAAATCTACTTCTTCATCATGCAAGTGGAATAATGTCCCAGCAGTCCTCTCTGCTTGCTTTGAACTCATTATATCAGGTGCGGGTAGAAACCTTCACGCCAGTAAGGCAGTAACTATGAACCATAGACTACTGTCGTCTCTGGAAATAGTTAATTTTTAAGTACAGAACTGATGATGAATTTGGAACCTAATGTGCCTCGATAGTACGGTACCTACTCTTAGCAGTTCGTGCTTGATAACTGACATTGTTATTGGTCGTTATCAAAACATTGTAATATCTTTGTTCAAAATGTTACAGCTTATTGAGTCCAGAGTATCAACATTCCCACCGGCTCTTCAATTATCAGTCTGCTTAGACTCCCTTTACGCTGGGGTATGTTCTTCACTGATAAACGCTTCAACTAGGAATTGAGTAATTTGTGATAATATCAAGCTCCTTTTCTATAGGTGGTTGATGATACATCAGGAGACAACGAGAAGATAACCCCAGCAATATACGAGGACAAGGACGAAAGCGATGAAGCGGAATCAGAAGATGCAATGGAAACCGATCAAGAAAGCAATGAAGAAGAAGCATTTGGTGAAGCTGATTACGTTAGTGATATTGAAGGAAGTGATGACGTGAGCGAGTAGTTTATTTCTGAAAGCGAATTCAGCACATAATTAAAAAGCTGATGTTTGTTAAAGGTGACGTGAACAAGCATATTTTCTCAGACAACAACGAAGACCAGCAAACAATAGGAATCGGAGGATTCTTGACACGGAATCAGCACGAGTTCCGAAGAACCTGGTTCTGCAGCTACTGATTCTCGATAAATTTGTAATTTATTCTATGGATTAAGCATTGACAAATAACTGTTGTTCTTATATGTTGTCACGTCTTGAATGAAATTTTGAGGCCAAGGGTTCAAGATGAAGACTTTCATCGTGTTGCTTCTGCTTTATGCTCCATTTTTAAAGCCATCAAGATACGAGGATTAATGACCTTGATGCGCAAGTATCATCTTAGTCAGACTGCTCCTTTTGTTCCTGCCAAATTGGGGTTTCAGACATTGATCCTTATGTTGGGGTAGGCATTCGTTGCCTCTTCCTTTATCAGAGAAAGAAGAAGGTCCAACAAGGTCCAATCACACAGGTTGATAATGAAGTTAAGTAGGAGGGAAACATATGATGTGATTCAAACAGAGGTTGAAATTACATCTGTAATCCCTCTAAAGACACTATAGCACTTCTTATTTTCGAAGTTCCTAAGATGCTCTATGACTGAAGTTTAGAACCTCAGAACAACATTACACAGGCCTACAAGCTACAGCGGCCGACCTGAGGTAGACCACGGCTCGAAAACGATAGAGTTTCTCTGAACAAACATGGATATAATTGAAAAACGAAATCAACAACACAACGAAACTCATAATTTAACCACCCCCGTAAGACTCTTACTTGTTATCTCTGTGACCAGTGTTGTGCTTAAGAGCAGAATCGTCGTAACTAGAAGTGACGTTCTTCTTATAAGCAGGATCATCATAACGAGGATCAAGAACATCCTCGTCACGAGGTCCCATCCCAAAAGTGTGCTTCACAGCGTCTCTAGCACCTTCTGCCATGTGCTTCACTTTCTCACCAGTTTGCTGGAAAACACCCTTTGTCTTCTCTTTCCCTTCATGGGCCTTCTGCTTCGCTGCCTCTGCGTCCTCTTCCGCTGTCTGCTTAGCTTCATGTGCCTTCTGCGAAGTCTTCTCTTTGGCTTCTTGGGTTTTCTCATATGTCTTGTCCTTCGCTTCCCTTGCCTTATCTCTCATGGTGCCTGTCGTTTGCTCTGTCCTCTCCTGTCACATATAGATAGGAACGAAACTTTGTTAATTTACTTCGAAACATATAAAGCTTGAAATGTCATAAAAACTAAGCATGTCACATATACCTCAGCTCGGCCGTGTGCTTCACCAGCTCTATAGTGCTGATCATGGGACGCCATTGCTCGACGACTGTCTCTAAACTTGGAAAAGTAGTTTCGATTGGAGATTGAAGATGATAGAATCAGATAAAGCTGTAGACTCAATACTGCGTGGATGGATGAAGGTCATCGCATGCAAATACTTTATAGTGATTTAGTAGTTGTTACATGGTTGACTAGTGTCGTGCATGCTTGACACTTGTATGGTACGTGCCCTGATAGTTGCTGCGTCGGTTTGTTGTTTTTCCCCGTGAAGATTGAGTCGATCCTGATGCCTATCTCGTCACGCCACGTCGTTTCGGTTACTACGTGTCGGTAAACAGAAATTTTCATACTGGTACGGCAGTTCTAAAATTATTTGCTATTTTCACAACAATTAATTAAAATTTTGAATATTATAATAATTTCTAAAAATGTTTTTAAAATAATTATACTCAGTTATTAATTTTTTTACAATTATTCTTACGATATACAATAAAAAATTAAGTTATATATAAGAATGACTCATGGTTCAGATTCAAGTATTTCAATGGGCCCTCAAAATTAGACTGACTCAAAACTTAACTATTTCAAACAAAATGACAAGTGTTTTCAATGGGTTGTTCCGAACTCAATCTAACTCAAAATTTAACTATTTTAAGTAAAACAATATTATTTTGCTTAAAAGAGTTGAACCTCGGATAAGCCTCTAATTATATTTTAAGTTATTTAATTCGATTCAATTCTTATTATTTATTAATTTTATAACAATCTAATATCAGTTGAATGTCTAAACTTTTAAATATTTTATTTTAACTGCATTCTGATTTTTAGAATATTGATTAAAATACTTTTTAAAGAATTAATTTCAGTATCTAGATCACCCCTTTTTCCTGAAACGAACAAATCTGTGCCTAGTGAAGTGGGAGGACCTAACAGCTAGGACATGGTGTGGTTATTATTCCTTGTTACTGAAATATAGCCAATCCTTGACCAAGCAATACCATTGAATCATTCCTCCTCAGAAATTTCATGCCGTTTGTTGGTAAGAGCTTACTACTTGGGGAGGCCATGTTTAGTGCACTTGCGGAATATAAATTCACTCCCATCATCTTCTGATTTCGTACCAACAACAAACAAAGTTCTCATTTCATTCCAAGAACACACGAAAAGGCCAAAATGGCAAGCCATCAATCTCACGAACTCAGCCACTCCGCTGCTGCTCAGGCTCAGGTGATGGATCATCGATGACCCTTTAAATTATTTCATCATTTCCTTGAAAAATGATCATGAAAATGAGTGAAATTGAGCAGCAAAATCGGATTGGAGTGATTGTTTACCATATCATGTAATAATATATCTACACTTGATTGCAGGTGTCCCATAATGCAGCTCAAGAACCTTCACATGCACCAAGTGCCCATCACAGTTCTGATTCATCTCAGGCCTCTCAAGACAGTTCATACACATCCCAGGCATCCCAGTTCATTCAACAGGCATTATACATTTTCTTCTTGGAACACTTATTAATCTTGTTTTGTTGGTGAAAAAATCTAAAATCATATTAAAAAATAAATTTAGAAGATTTTTAATGCATAATTAGTTTTAAGGATCAGCTATAGGAGAGTTTGATTTGATGGAATTGTAGTCTTATCTGTGGTAACAGACTGGAGAACAAGTAAAGAACATGGCACAAGGAGCAGCCGAGGCAGTGAAGAACACCCTTGGAATGAACCCTGACAACAGCAATAACAATAACAACACCACCGCCAGCACTGCTACCCCCACCAGCACTGCCACCACCAACCACCCAAGCAACCCATCTCCGACCACCAGGTCTTAATGTGGATGAATAGGACTTCCTTCTCAGGCAAAAGTCCTTTCTCATGGGAAACACTCTTATCTACTGTCTCTCCTGTGAAGATGGCTTATAGTACTCAGTACCATTTGTTGTTTGACACGTTCGAGTGTCAAGTGGCTTATTTTTTTCAGTGATTTCGATTGTAAAACATGTTGGTTCCATGGCACAATAAGGATGGCCTGGATCTTACTTTTGGCAATCTTTCCAAGTTTATTTTGAATAAAATGCAAAAGTTTGGAATTTTTAATATATCATGAAGTCAGATATATATATATATGTATGATCATTTATATTCTTTTGTTCCAGAATCAGTGTGAACAGAAGCAGCATCAGAAAAATAGGAAGGCAAAACTTCCTGATTCATCAAAGTAGATTGAATGAATTGCTTTAAATGATTACAACATTTTTCTGATTCGGTGGTTCAATCGTAAAAATTTTGACAATCTAAGTTTTCGGTTCAATTTATTTTAATAATTTTATTGTTAGAAACCGATCAATTTAATAATTAATCGGTCAATTTTTATGAATTAAAAAATTCTTATAGACCAAAATTAATTAATTAGTGTTTATTTAACAATCTCATTTTTCAATTAAACTTTAAATTCTTCAATAAAAATTTTTTCAATTATTTTTCAAAATTTTTAATTTTATTTAATATATAGTCAGTTTTATGATGATCTAATTTCGGTTAAATCGTTTTAACTATAAATCTCTTTTCCTATCAGTTTAACTTTCAGTTCGGGTTTTAAAACGTTGATTGCATTATTAATATTCATAAAAATCAGATATAATTAATAATTATACTATAAAAATAAATAAAATTGATATACAATTATTGGAACCTCTTAAAAAAGATCTATTAAATTTATCGAATTATTTTTAAAACTAAAATGATCAATTATTAATAAGATCCATTATCAATTATCTATAAAATATTAATAAGTTTCAATTCTGCTGATTTTAAAAAACTCAGCAACACCATTTATCATACGAATCATTGTGGATAATGCAGAGTTTTCTGTAAGCATCGTATCTATAAAATAAAACAGACACGACAGGAACGTCAATCTAACATCTGATAGATGCTTCTTACTTTTCAATCCAAGTTTTTTAAGTTTTTTTTTTATTTTTTAAACAGAGGAGTATGCAGTTGATATCTTTTAAATGCGTACGAGGTAAATTTCGGATTAACTCAATAGTTTGCAAATCACGTTAATTGGGTATTCCGCACTAGACAAGTTCTTTACGACATGCTCAATCGAAAGAGCGTAAGTAAAGGATTCGAACATAGAACCTTTTGATCTCGTGCCTCTCGTTCTACTAACTCAACCACTCCTTAGGGTTGTTATTTTAAACTTGTATTAATGCTTTTCCTACTTTTAAAAATGCTCTACATTATGCATACTATGCTAATTAATTTATTAAATGATGAGTAAAAGATAAAGATCATCATCATTACCCAATTCAAAATTTTGCAACAAAGCGAGATTTGGGAAAGTCTGATAGTACACAGCCTTACTTCTACGGAATTGATAGGTTGTTTCTGCTAAACCTATATGCGATTATGACATGAAGAAAAAAGTAATAATAGTAATAATACAAAAAATAAAAAATAAGTAATACAGATTAAAAGAGTAAATAAACAAAATTAAAATAAATAAATGAATAAAATTAATATTAAAGATATTATAAAAAGTTTTAAATTATTTTTAAAATTTAATATTAAAAATATTAAGTTCATATTCACATATTTAATATATATTATCATGTAATTAATTATTAAACATTTGATAAAAGTTTATATCATTGTTTCTAATTTAATAGTAAATTTTGTTAAAATAATTTAATAAAATATTAATAGAATATTTTAAAATAATAAAATATTTTATTTTTAATGAGCAAAATATATTGGTTAAGTGCTTATCTTCCACATACCTTCCAAAAAAAAAAAAAGTGCTTATCTTCCACTGTCTATAGTATTCTTACTCCCAAAAACCTATTTATGAAACATAAATAAAGATTTTCTGATTAGGTGCATCAATAAGCACAAATTCTAATCACCATCGGAAAATGATTGGACGGTGAGATGTTACACAAGGTGTACCTTTCTCATTTACATGGAGCCTGATGAGGACTTATGGTGGGACCCTAATAAAGCAATATAGCAGCTTCGAGGCTTACATTCTAATTGTTCTTTCACCGTACGATTCGGTAACCAGTACAGTTTCAAAACTGCTATTCTACTATTGACCGTAAGTTCTCAGAGCCCTGCAAGCAAAACTCTTCCCAGATCAATTGCTTGCGGCAAACCCAGATAGATTGAAACCTCAAAGATCACGAAACAATCTCCAAACCCATTGATTAAGGATTCTCTAGAGGGAGGGAGACACAGAGATTTGAAGAGTTAAGTTTTATATATATATATAGAGAGAGAGAGAGAGGTGCATAGTTTTGTGAGTATGTCTTTGACAAGTGTGAAGATGTCAGAGGATGTTTGGTTAACTTGTCTCACCCATGCTTTGTCTACCGAGACTGAGGAGATTATGGGCCTTCTCCTTGGTGATATTGAGGTTAATCATTTTAAGATTGCTTTCAAGTTCGTGTCTTTTCTGAATTGTGATTGAATTGGAAAGTTGGGGAAAAGTCTGTAGCTTTTGTTAATTCTTTTGGATAGGTTTTGTTGGGTTTGTTTCGTTATACTGTGGTTATGTCTCGAGTTAGTTATGGGTTTTTATTATTTTCTGTGATCATTTGGTTTTTACTTCAAATGGGTTCTTATCAGTTTCTTGTTTCTGTTGATATGAACTTTTTTGGTAAAAGCATAAGCGTCCTTTCGATCGCAGTTTTTGCATTTATGCTGCTTCACTATGAAACCCATAAGTTGACAAATTTATGTTCGAAGTCGTTATTCTGCCATTATACTAGAATGTGGTTAATGGGATGATAGTTTCAACTTGCTAAAGTGTTTGAGAAGTTGTGTCCCACAGGAGCTGACTGTTTGTTAGATACATTATTTTTCAAATTAGTTTCTTTCTTTTATTTCTCCTTGTCTCGACCTCCTTTTGCAACTTTTCGCATCTATCTTTATTTTCTTTTCCTGGCAGAAGTTGTATTGTTACTCCAGCGTAAATGTTTGTGGGTGTGCAGTGTGCTTGTGCATGTTTTAAGGGAGAATATTTTTTGTCAATTTGATATCCATCTTTCTTGTCCGTTGGTGATGTCAGTACTCAAAGAACGGGAGTGTCACTGCACTTATTTGGGGTGCATCACCACAGTCAAGATCTGATCGACGAAAAGATCGAGTAGAGACAAATCCAGAACAGTTGACTGCTGCATCAGCTCAAGCTGAGATATCCTTTAGACTTTCTTGATTATGATTGCTCCTCTGTTTTTAACTTCAATGAAATTAGTGTTGTTCGCAGAAGAAACTATCTTATAACTTTGAAATTACTTCCTTATGACAAATGAATCTATCAGTTTAAGTGTTGCTAACAGGTGAACACTTAGTTAACAAATGAGTTTTTATGTTAGACACATGGATCAGAAATGTTGATTTCTGATCAGTTTGTCCTATTTTGGGACTTAGGAAGGACTGGGATCTATGTTCTTGAGTTGAACTTTCAGATGGTCTTTTATAGTTTTATTGTATAGCTAAAAAGATTTTTCGTGATGACTATACTAGTGTGTGTTGCTTGAAAAGGCATGCAAAATTGATTCGTTACTGTTTTGCAATTAACTTTATAGCACAGAATGACTACAGCAACAGGAAGAACAACTAGAGTGATTGGTTGGTACCACTCGCATCCTCACATTACTGTTCTTCCTTCTCATGTCGGTAAGTATTGTAGACCACTAAGTTGAGTTGCAACTTGTGAATAATGTTTATCATTTTGTAACCACTTTATGAATGCACCGAAATTTTGGGTAAGAGAGACAATTATTTATGTACCGTTTACCACAACATTATTTTCACCTGAAAGCACTTTGGGTATGTTCTGGGACAAAAGACATAGTTGTAAATGTTTTGCACCATGGTGTGAATCTTTGGCAGTTAGTTACACTGCATCTCTAGGAGCTTTCTTGTTCTAGATACCACTCATTATTTTCCACCTAGGATATATTTTTCCTTAATTTAGTTAAGAAATCGTTTAATATGATTGGTTGAAACGTTAACTTGTAGGCTATGCTATTATTTTGTTTTTTAGATGTTTGAAACTAGCTGTAATTGTCACTGGATACCTTTGGCTAACTTCTGCCTTTTCTCCTGCAGATGTGCGAACTCAAGCAATGTATCAACTTCTAGATCCTGGTTTCATTGGGCTGATATTTTCTTGCTTTAGCGAAGATGTTAATAAGGTCTGTATGGGGTGCATGCTATGGATGTCTTCTGGGAAATCTATATACCTGCTAAGTTGTAACACTTGATAAAAATTTCAGATTGGAAGAATCCAAGTCATTGCTTTCCAGTCATCAGATGGGAAGCAGAATAACATATCAAGGCCAATTACTATGTCACCTGTAAACAGAAGTTCAATTATAGATGTTGAATCATCTTTAAGCTCTTCAGATGGTGCTTTTCAGAAGTCTGGATCTGGAAGGTTGGACAGCTCTGAACAAGATACCGGGGATTCAAGAACTGCAGGGTCTATTAAGGTAGGGATTTGATTCTTCAAGTTTAAGTTGTATTCCTATCTTGTCAAAAAGATGAAAATCTGTTGATATTATTGAAGATGAGGAAATTGAATGCATGTTTTGTTTTCTTTTTCCTTTTGGTGATTTTACTCAGTTGTGTGGGCTCTCAGACTTAGGTGTTGCGCTAAATTTTAGTTATCTGTTTGTGGTTCTTTAATTTCCTCAGGATTTCTTTTCTGTTCTTCTGAAGACATTAGTAGGTTTTTAACACTCTGTTAGTCTTGCTATTGTTTGTTGCCCGATTTAATTTTTCAGCCAAAATTTCACCAAGTATATCCAGCACACAGAGTAGATCATTATGCTTGTCATTGCGTATGTGTGACAGCCAATCTGGACAATATGTTAATATAATTGGTTCGTTAACTTGTAAAGAGAGATCAGGGAAATTGTCTAATATGTCCTTGTTCATAATGAGAGGGAAATAGAAGACACGGGAAAGCTTCATGTAAGCCGTCATAGTGGGATGTTATTCAGAAATCATGGGCTGCTTACCATCTTCTGTTCATTTTGGTCCTTCGTTTCTCTTGTACACACGAAACAGTTTAGGTTCAAGAACATGAATAATAGAGCAGCTCGTAAGCACACTCTAGGATCACATATATGTTTTTGGAATGTAGACATATCTGAGTTATTCCAAGGATTTGAAATAAGAAAATGAAATCTTTATGCACATTATTTTGCATGCACTCGCTTTAACTTGCACTATCAAACCAAATATTGTGTATATGTGGGTGCAGGCATTCCCTCCAATAGATTCTCCGGTGGGCTGCATAATTATTTGCAAGATAATAAATGAAAAGGATTAGTATTTCCATGTTTTGGTTATTCTCTGTGATGTTTGTAGAAATGATTGGCTAGGTTGGTTTGAGATCATCAGAATTGGGAAATTTCTTCGCCAATGCTGATGAAAACTTTGTTGGAAGAGAGAATGCTGGAGGAAATTATCTTACTAGTAATACAGATAGCACAATTGTTGATATGGACCCCATGGACATGTCCGAAAGCATGCAAGAAGCTATGCATCGCTCTAATTTGGACATGAGGTATATATGAGTATGTATGGTAACTTGGCTTCCTTTCTATTTTTCCTTGTGCTAAGTTTATTATCGTTTTCTATCCACACATAATAATGCATTACCCTTTCAAAAGTCAGTAGAAGTCAATTAGCCTTTCTTGTCATGCTTGTTCAAATTTTGCCAACAGTGGTGCAGAATACATTAGGAAAGAAATTCCTCTCCATGTTTTGCCAACTTCGTCATTGCTTAAGCTTGATTCACCACTGGCATCGTTTACTGATTTGCAACGAGTTTTATACGAAGAAGAGCGAGGAGCATATAACCAAGCTGTGTTGCAAAATATAAGGTGTTACTTACGATAGTGGCAACTTGTTTTTAACTCTCATTTTATACTTGGTAGTTTGAACTTTCTCTAATTTGCTGGCGTGTTGCTTAGGGATGGAAAAGTACATCCTCTTACTTTCATTCATCACACTGCTACGTATCAGGCTTCCATGTGCAAATTGATGGAATACTGGTTAGGAACAATTAACCATCATTTTTCAATTTATAATTCTCCATCTTTCTTTTAGGTTGTTTTTATGCTTTTCTCAAATGCATGCAGTTTAAGTCCTGCCATAAATGCACTCCAGGATCGCTTGAGGGAGAACGAATTTCGGGTATAAACCAGAGCTAAATATGATGTTTCTTCAATGGAACGTTTATTTGTTGGAACATGATGCTGTTTGGTGAAACTAATGGTGTTTGATATTCACCTTGCAATTAAGAAGTTGCAGGATTTAGGCCTGAGAGCTACCTTTTATTGCGAGATTCCTTCTGAGGGATAAACTGTGAATTCTAGGACTAATCTTGTGGCACCATTCTTGGGTTTTCTCCTTCAAGACTCTCTTTTATTTTTAACATTTGGTAGATAATAGATATTACCATGGAACTTAGGCATATATATGCCTAAGCTTCACAGGGGCTTTTAATTTATATGGGAGCATACGTTCTGCACCTTTCAAATGCCTTTTTTACGACCTTTTGACACTTTCCAGGTAGTTAATATTGTGACATATCTGCTAAGAGTTGAAAGTTGATCTTTTTAAATACTTGAAACAGCCCTCTTCAGCTGTTGGCACAAAAGAATTGATGTAACATGCATCCATTGTTGATTTATCGAATAATCATTTCCGTTTCCCAAACCTAAGTAGTGTTTCTTGTGCGATCCGCATGTACTGGGACAGTTAGCAATGCTGAGTAACGAAGCCAAGTTTTTGGAGACTGAGGCAGTTAGAGGCAGTGAGCCAAGTTCCAGATCTCCTCGTCAAGGTGTGTCTCATTGGACACGTGGAAGTTCTTCACCAATTCAGAGGGACCTTCATGGTTCCGAATCCATTGGCATGAGGACTGTTTCTGGTTCTGGTGGCAGAGGCAGATTAGGATCTTAATATAAATCTGTTTCCGAGGCTTCTCCGTTCATCTAGTAAGTAATATACAGTGTTAAAAGTGTTGAGAGTTTCCAATATGAGTTGTGGTAGAAAATCATTTTCCTTTTTCGCTTGGTACTTAAATAATTATACCAATGCAACATGTAATTTTCTTTGGAAATCTGAAGCAGAGGGTGTTAATCCTTCAGATTGCTGGTTCTTGCCATATGATCCAATCTGCTCTAAGAGGTGAGACTTTTGAAACTCAGTTCCCTTTTGGTATGACATATGCCAAGAATGGAATTCTGGAAGGATCAAGACCACTTATGATGGCAATCTCAAGTTGGATCGTTTGTATCTACCCCGAGCACTATAGTCCTGTTTTTGTTGACATGTTCTGTTGTGAGCTTTTTTGTAGAGCATGGAATTCCTGTTACCGGTTTCCTTGGTTTGTAGAGAAAAGAACTCAAGGGTCATTCCTCATCTTTTTTACTTCTGCAGTTAATCATCAACTCTGCGAATTTCAGTTCATTATTTATGAAAGAGTTGAGTTCTGGCAGCATTTGAGTTTTCACTTTTGCTATGACACCCTTTTATGTTCATTTTTAAACATGTTAAGTATCCTGAAGCGCATCATACCTGAGTAGGCTTGGTGGTTTTGGCTCGAACCAGTCAGCCCGAAAGGCTTGAATCGGGTAAAGTTAAGCTTGCAATATGATGTCGTTTTGGTATAATCAAACAAAGTAATATCATTTTAATAAATTTATAACAATTATAATATCATTTTATTTAATAATATTATTTTGAATCTTTGATAGATGGAGAAATTAAAATCAGATTTCTCTTAATGTTAAGAATGTTATGTTGGAATATTGTCAATATACTATCAGAATATTTTGGTTCTTATCATAATATTATTATTATTTATTAAAATTATATATTACTATTTTTACATTTGATTTTTAATATTCATTTTATTTTATTCATGTTATATCAAGTTTTTATTTTATTATAAAAATTATTCGTAATTATTTAAAAGTTAATAACTTGTTGATTATTATTATTTATAAAATAAAAATATTTTAATTATTTTTTTACTAAATAAGTCATGCAATAATCATATAGAAGATTTATTGTCATTTTTAATATTTAATATCAAATATTAAACATACATATTTAAAAGTTCTATTTTTATGAGTGAAGGCTGGTCCATGAGTAATTCAGTCCTCTGCTCACCTTCATCCATAATTACAGAAATTTTTTTTACTAAATAAGTCATGCAATAATCATATAGAAGATTTATTATCATTTTTAATATTTAATATCAAATATTAAACATACATATTTAAAAGTTCTATTTTTATGAGTGAAGGCTGGTCCATGAGTAATGCAGTCCTCTGCTCACCTTCATCCATAAGTACAGAAACAGAAGTCTGAACTCAAAGCTATATAGTATAGAAACATATCACTCCTCGTTTAGGATTTAGTAGCTTTAATTACTTTCAAGTTCTAGTCGAGTACTGATCTTTGGTTTTGCGAATCCTGTTCAGGATTGACCAGATATTCAACTATATACTAAGTATAGCCCTACAGTACTTGCCACAGTAACTTGTAAGAAATTACCAACATGTTCACGTTAGTAACATGATATATAAGAAACTAAAACACGAGGTGAATGGAGGAGAAAAGGAACAGAAAAAAGTGAAAGGTGATCAAAAACACACGCGCACACAACAATAGAGAGAGAGCAAAAGAAAAGAAAGCAAAGAGTTTGGTGAGGGACGAGAAAGAAAAAAGGGATAGAATAATAATATGAAGTTGGTCGTGATCATGCATGGCCATGGGTGTGTTTCCCAATGAGAGAATCGAATCAGCACCACTTCTCTTTATTTTTCTCCAACACAACACACTACTTCCTTCTTTACAGTTTGCCAATTCTCTTCCCTTTACCATTCTCCAAGAGAATGGAGGCCAGGTCTTGGCGTATTATGTATGCAATGTGTTATCATTTCTATGTCAATGTACGCCTTAGTGAAAGAGAAAGAAACTAAAGGTGGTGGAGATTTTATAGAGACAGAGCAAAGATTGGAATAGCAGCCGCAGAAAAGGAAGAAAAGAAAAGGGGTTAAAGGTGGTCAAAATGAGACCTCCAAGAATTGCTATTCCATCATTTCCAGCTTCAACTATCTTTATTGAAACCCGCCATTTGTACCTTTCTCTTTTATCTTGTCTTCTTTTCCTTTTCTTCTTGTGTTTGCTTTGATATGCTATCTCAAGTATGTATATCATATCTCTACTTCTTCTTACCTGTTGGTTATTGTTAGAAAGATAAGAGTAGTATAGAAAGTGTTAAGACAACAAAAGTTGAGAAAATATTGAAGATGTATACTTATTAGTGTTGTATATTATTGACCATATGTATACTTACATATGGTAAAATTTCCTTTCTTTTCTTGGATTCCAAACACTAGAATTGATCCAACTATATGTATATAGCTTAAATATTGTTAAAAGAATCGGATGGTAATATTCTCATCCTGGAAGCATTATTCCAGGAAACCAAAGTACGAGAAAAGGGAATATTCAAAACTGCAAAGCAGCAACAATTTATCCATGCACTTTCTTTTAGTTTGACCATGCTCAAAGCTATTGTGTGAAGGAGACATGACCTCTCATGGATACCGTGGAGATTTCAAGTGGGGTTGCTTTAAGCTTTAATTGTATATTGGTGAAGAGTTTAAGAATTTATTGCATAAAGTGCTCCATCCAACAGCAAGACAATATACCTTGTTTGATTCCTTGCTGCCTAAGAACATTAAGAGTCTCTTAAGGTCATCATATCCTATGGTCAAAAGGGTTTTTCTAGGGTTTATGCTTGACTCTTTTCAGCGGATTGAACATGTTATGCTTGTAGGCAGACAAGATCTATCCACCTTCCTTTGTGTGGGATCCTTATTGTTGGTTCTAATTTACAAGAACTGAACCTCTTGTTGGCTAAGTTTGACGGGTAATCTCAACCTTTGGCATGTGCATGAGGAAAAATCCTTGATTTGACAATAGATTCCATTGTAATAGTGTAAAAATTATATATTCAACACCATATTGAAATTAGTTATCTAATTCATTTAATTAGACTATCAAGTTCAAGGCATTTTACAAATTTGATTATTTGAATTATAATATGAATAGCATTCAAAAGTTTAAAAATAGGGTTAGATATATTGTAAATCTTTTGTAATTTAACCTTCTTTTTAATTTCAATGCTTATATTTTAAATTTTATTATTTATTTTATAATATTATTTAATTATCATATAATCTTCTCTATCTCCATGTATTTCATTATTTTTTTAATCTATTATTCACCCAAAGCGTACTAGGTCAATAGAATTACTAATAAATGAAAAACTAACAAATTAAAATGAGAGCGAACATATATCATAATTAAATATACTATAAAGAGATGAATAAGCGTACCAATTGCTTCTTTGTAACCTATGATCAGATGTTCAAATCATAGAAACAGCCTCTTTGTAAAAGTACAAAAGAAATGTTGCATATAATATGACTATCTCTAGACTCCTACAGGGAGCTTTATGCACTAAATATATTAACTTTTTATAAGGAGATAAATAAAAAATTTTAAAATTACAAAAATCAAACCAAAAAAAAATAAGCACATGACAATTAAAAAAGAAAGATGAAAAAAAGAAAAGGTCACCATGCAAATAAGATAAGATGATGAGCAAGACATGCATAATGAGTCACTACAAGAAAATTGCATAATAACGTCGGAATATTACCGACGGTAAAAACTCCGTCGCTAATTACCGACGGAAGGTCGATAATCCGTCAGTAAATAGAAGGTTTTACCG
>JAOQMS010000005.1:4789043-4813106 GCA_027563885.1 Erythroxylum longipes
AAATTCGGCCCAAGAGAGCCAATTATGCCACAGCTTTGGTTGTTCAGATACAAAACACCGAAGATAGGTCTCAAGACGCCGATTAACCACCTTGGTTTGCCGATCCGTTTCCGGATGATAAGAAGTGCTCATTCGAAGCACCGTTCCTTGCATCCTCCAAATCTCCCTCCAAAAGTTACTAACAAAAATTGGATCCCGGTTACTTACAATTGACTTTGGGATGCCATGGAGTTTAACCACCTCCTTAACAAAACAATCAGCCACAGTCTTGGCGGTAAAAGGATGCTTGAGAGGGATAAAGTGTGCATACTTTGAAAGTCTGTCCACAACTACCATAATGACTTCGAACCCTTGGCTTTTTGGCAACCCTGTTATAAAATCCATCGAGATATCCTCCCAAACCAAATTGGGAATTGGAAGAGGTTGAAGTAACCCAGCTGGAGCGAGAGTTTGATACTTATGTCTTTGGCATACTTCACACTCCTTCACAAACTGCAAAATTTTCTTTTACATTCCAGCCCAATACAAACATCCAGCTATCCTTTTGTAGGTTTTAGTAAACCCGGAATGTCCTCCCGTGGGAGTAGAATGAAACTCTTGCAAAAATTCTGGAATTAGGGAGGAGGTTTGAGGTAACACCAACCTGTTTCCTTTGAACAATAGCCCTCCTGACAAGTGGAAGTCAGGTTCTGCTGTAGGGTGAGTTTTGAGTTTTTGCAGAATATCTGACAGCCATGGATCACCTTGATATTCCTCTTGTAACTTAGTAGAATCAGCCCAATTAGGAGAGGAAACCAGATGGTGAAATTCTGGTGTCACTGGTGCACGTGATAAAGCATTTGCCGGCTTGTTGTCAGGTCCGGGCTTATAGAACACCTCAAATTGGAAGCTCATCAACTTGGACAACCAATGGTGTTGATCAGGTGTATTCAATCTCTGTTGGAGTAAATGCTTCAGTGTTTTGTGATCGGTGTACACCTTAAATGATCTTCCCAAAAGATAATGCCTCCAATGTTGAATGGCTAGCACCAAAGCGATAATCTCTTTCTCATACACTGATTTCAACTTGGCAGTAGCTGATAAGGCCTTGCTAAAATAAGCAATGGGCCTGTTTTCCTGCATAAGGACAGCTCCCAATCCAAAACCTGAGGCGTCACATTCCACAACAAACACCTTAGAGAAATCTGGTAGGGTGAGGACCGGAAAAGAAACTAGACAATTCTTTAACTCTTCAAAGGCTCTTTGAGCTTCGGGTCCCCAAGAAAAGTTATCCTTCTTGGTGAGTTCAGTGAGGGGTCGAGCAATCTTCCCATAATCTTTGATAAACTTCCGATAATACCCAGTAAGACCGAGAAACCCTCTAACCCCTGTTACATTCTTTGGAACCTGCCAATCTTTAACACTCTGGATCTTGATAGGATCCATTGCAACCCCTTCAGGTGAAATAACATGCCCCAAATACTCAATGGATTGTTGTCCGAATAAGCACTTCTTCTGATTAGCAAAGAACTGATGTTCAATTAAGAGCTGCAAGGCTTCTTCCAAATGTTGGAGATGCTGCTGCCAACTTTTGCTATAGATCAGGATGTCATCGAAAAAGACCAGCACCCCCTTCCTTAGAAGTGGTCTAAAAATCGAATTCATGGTAGATTGAAATGTGGATGGAGCATTCATAAGCCCAAAAGGCATGACTAAGTATTCATAATGGCCTTCATGAGTCCGAAAGGCAGTCTTATGAATGTCCTCACTCTTGATTCGGATTTGGTCCGGACTTCAAATCAATCTTAGAAAAATACTTGGAACCATGCAATTCATCAATAAGCTCATTGATAGTAGGAATTGGGAACTTATCCGGAATTGTTACCTTGTTCAGAGCAAGGTAATCTACACACATTCGCCACGAGTGATCCTTCTTTTTAACAAGAATTACCGGGCTGGAAAACGGACTGGTGCTGTGTCGGATAGCTCCAATAGCAAGCAGTTCCCTGACTTGTTGCTCAATCTCATCCTTATGGTGATAAGCATACCTATAAGGACGGACGCTAACTGGATTAGCTCCACTAAACAGATTAATGGCATGATCGTGACTCCGCGAAGGAGAAAGTCCCTTCGATTCTTGGAACACCAACTGACTTGCTTGCAAAACTAAGGTTAATTCTTGAATCTGGGCTGGAAGTAGGGTGGTATTAGTCTCTGAAACCAGCTTACCAGCTTCATCTCCTTGTTGTTCATTTTGAGAGTCCATGGCAATTGACTGAAGCATTCCTTGCAAGCCAGATAGCTGGTGGGGCTGCTCACTGCCCTGCCCTCTCAAGGTGACTACCTCCTTTCCCTGCTCAAATCCCCATTTCACTGTTTTCTGCTTAAAATCCACTCTTACCTCTCCCAAGGTTTCCAGCCATTCTGCACCCAAAACCAGGTCTATTCCACCCAATTGAAGAATATAAGTATCGATCTTCAGCTCCACATTTCCTACTAACACCACAAGTCCCCTACACGGTCCCTGTGAAAAGCATTTTGTTCCATTCCCCAATTTGACTCCATAAGCTGCGGTTGGAATAACAGTCAATCCCAAGGTAGTCGCCAATCTTGCGAAAGATAGTTGTGACTTGCCCCACTGTCAATGAGGAACAAGATTGGAACTCCAGCCAATTTGCCCTCAATTTTAAGAGTCTTGGACTGAACTATCTCCCCATATTCAGCGACTTGACAGACCATCTCCCATGCCTCTCCCATGTTGGTTTCCTCTCTGTTCCCAATACCAGAAGGTGATCCCTCTTCTTCTTCGTTTCCCTCCCAAATCAATAGTCGCAGATGTCTATTGGGGCAGACGTGGGTAGGACTGTAATGTTGGCCACATTTGAAACACAGTCCCTTAGCTCTCTGATCCATCAATTCCTGGTAAGAAAGGTTTCTGGTCCCCTTTGGACGCCCTTCGGCAGTCCTATCCATGCCAGGTCGCCAATCAACTCCTCCATCCCGGTTGGTCCACTGGATTGCGCCTCCACCGGTGTTTTCTTGGGATCGGGGTAGTCCGGGTCGCGCTCCGACCCAGTTGCGTCCTCCCACAGTCGGGTTGGGAGGCCCGACTTGTGGAGCGCCCATGGGTCTCCAGCCCACAGTCGTCTTGGAGTGCACCGAAGGATTAAGATTACGCTCCACCGCGCGTGCTGCTGCTATCAACCGATAACGAGAGGAAGGATCCAGCGCCACCACCTCCAACCTTATATCCTCTCACAGTCCCCCAAGGAAGAGACCCATATACTGATCTTCGAGGAGAGGAGGAACCTGAGCTATCAACATTTCGAACATTTCCACGTACTCATCCACCGTGCCCTGTTGCGTCAACGTCTTCAGCTGGGAAAAAGGATTCCCGTTAAAATGGTCACCATACCAATCGAACAGAGCTCTTTTGAAGGTCTCCCAATCCACTTCAGGCTTCGACGCTAGAAGAACCTTAAACCAGTGCCATGTCTTTACCTCCATGCAAATCTGTGCCAGCTGAACTTGAAGCTCCGGTGGAGTTCCCTGAATGGTGAAATACAATTCAGCTCGTGAGACCCATCCTATCATGTCGTCACCTTGGAATGGAGGGAGCTCTACCTGCTTGGCTCAGAGCTGGTGTTCTTCCGACGTCATAGTAGTGATACCGCTTCCTTCTCCTGCATTGCGTATCGACTTCTCACGTTCCACCGAACTCGACCCGGCCTCTAGTGTTTGGTGTGCAGCTTGTCGTTGGAATCCCTCTCGCATTTCGGCGTGCATCGCCGCTAATGCCCTGGTGAGGTCGTCGACACCCTTATTTAAGTTGCCCAGTTGGACCGCATGGTCAAACAACTTTGTCTCTACTGCAGTCATACGAGCATCCATTGCTTTCCACTTCTGTGACGCCATTCTCGTTTGCATACACTGGGCCTCTCAATGAAAGCATCAAGCTTTCAGCCAACAATGGCCCCTCCAGCTATCAGCTGAGAGCCTGAGATAGTACAAGAGCAAAAAGATCCCCCCTCCGTACTACCCCCTCCCTTACATAGTACCCTCTCTCTCCTCTAACGAATTCCTCTCTAACCGTTAGCTGACTCACCCTTCCTTGCCTTAGTGATTTTCCTAGAGTATGTCAACATGGGTTTGAGGCCCATGTTCGGTCCCTTCTCCCTCTTCCTCCTAGAATAAGTCAGTATGGGTTTAGGACCCATAGTGCTATCAATGACAAGCATGACTAAAAGTTTTATTTCGTTCCTTTCTCCTATAGCATTTTGGATAAGCAAATTCTCTATTCAAAGCAGGCCTTCATTTGTTGAAAAGAAAGAAAGGGGCACATGAATATTTTTGTGTTGTGATTATACTCAAATTGCTTATTTTTTGCTTCCTAATTAGACTAATTAGTGTTTTTGCTGCTTTTTAATTACTTTTCCAAGAACAGAAAACACACTTTTTGTTTCTTTGTACGTAGAAAGCACTTCAGTTCGGGTAAGCTAAGCATTTATTGAAGTTGTGGATTCTCCTAAATCTCGTGTATTTGTTGATATTTATGAACAATATCTGGTTTAATCTTGACTTCATCGCCATTTAAGAGGAAATCAGTTCAAGTAAAATGTGTTCTTTTGCTGTGATGCAGATTTTTTCTTTAATCCAAACTTACAGGACTTCTTTCTTATATCAGTTTTTTCTTCTAAAATTTACCTCTTTAGTTTTTTCCTTGTTGCTAATTTCTGTGTTAGAGAGATTAGAAAGATTGCATTATTATTGCAAATTATGTCACGAATAATTATTGGATGACATGGTTTTCAGCTCATCTGTTCTGCTTTATCCGTTGTGCTTAGATCACACCCTTTTCCATAATACTTCCATCATGATAATTCTGTCAAATTATGATGATAACTTTCTTCTGCTTAACAGAAACAAATAGTAAAGGAGGGTCAAGTTGTCTGCTACATTGAACAGCTGGGAGGTGAACTACCAATTGAGGTTTGTTTCATCTATATTTGTTTGCTAAAGTTGACTATGTGATGTTTGAGATTCTCTTCGAAGTAGTACTCCTCTTCCTTATTGTATTTGATATATCCTATAAAACTTTTGTGATGTGGAATTTGAGCTGCATGACATGGCACGGGCTTATTATCCATCCTGATGTGCACGTTGAACTATTTGCTTACCTTGCAAGTCCTTATTATCCCATCTTTTTGATTCAGTCCGACGTAGGTGGAGAAGTCATCAAAATATTGCGGGAGGATGGAGGTAAATTCACTTTCCCTTCTTCTGGTGTTTTTAACTCTTTACTCATATAATGCTTTTAACTCCACAGAACCAGTCGGGTACGGAGATGCTCTTATTGCGGTCCTCCCATCGTTCCCTGGGATAAAGAAGCTTCAGTAGATGGTTTGGATTGGTAACACTGAATACGGTAACTACGTATCTCAGGTTCAAAAGCCAACCCTTCTACAAAGATCATCAGAAGTTAGCATATTGTTTGATTGAGATCTGTATGCAGAGAACAAAAATTTTTGCAAGTTTGGTTAATAGTAATTTTGAGCTGACGCTTGATTCCAAACTCGATCATAACCATTTTAGGTATTTTGGTGCATAGGAGCACAAGAAGTCATCAGACGATATGTATATGCCAGAAAATTTGTTTTCCTCTTAAATTCCTGAGCAGGCCACAGAAACATTATTGCATTCAAACATATTTAGAGCATTTTAGACGAGCTAAAGTAGCCCTTTATTTACTTTTTGGTACTCCATGAGCGCTTTCGTCCAATTTGATCTGACATTGACCTAATAAATATATCTGCCAATGAATGATGACAATATTGAGCATACATGTAGGGATCACAGAAATACTTGAGTTTGAATCAGGTCTGGTTCGAAGTTAATGTATCAAGCTCTGGTTCGTCCAAAGGGCTATCTTTAGCTCGTCCAAAAAGAATGCTCAACTCACAACATTAGCGTATATATAGTCACTCTTAATCATCTTGTCTCTTTCTTCTTAGTTTCATGTTGTGATTTTTTTTTAAAATAAGAAATTTGCAATTTTAACGGGTTGATTCGGGCATGTTCAAGATGGGTTCGTGTGGACTCGGGTTAAAAAATATCGAGCTTGGTTGAACAAACGAGTTTTACCTTTTAAGATATGCTTAAGGCGAATAAATTCAGGTTTAGGCTGGCCTGTTTAAGTTCGATTAGCCTTGCTTATCGAAGTTTGATCAGGCTTAAGTTCAGGTTTAGAGTTGTCAAAAATTTTCAGCTCGGTTCCTACATAGAGGGTAGAAAAAAAAATTTCGGCTCAGTTCCTACATAGAGGGTAGAAATAGAGATAAGAACAAATGTTATCAATTTGTAACAAGCCAATGGCTAGCAAAGAGAGTAGTAACAACATTCTGAAAATTAATCAAGTAGCTTGTTCAACAGTTTGTGCCCATCTGATGGTTGAACGCACCAATGCATCCATTGGATCAATGCATTTTTTGAGGAGAGGATCGTCCCTAGGCAGCAGGTTTCTCATTTCATCAGAAGCAAGTATGACAGTACTTACTGCTCTAACAAGAAGAACCTGGAGTGCTATCCTCAGCAGATTTCTTGCACCTTCCATGTCCTTTCTGTTTAATGCTGCAATTGCTGGAAGTACAGTGTGTTCGATGGTTGCTTTATCTGGCAACACAACTTCCAGTCCCTGCTTACACCAAAATAGTAGAGCATTGCAATTACTGGCTAGCCTCTAAAGTAGCAAGAATGCAATGAAAATTTGAAAAGAGTTGCAGAGAAGAAACTAACCTCGTTCTGCAACTTTTCCTGATAGAAACCTGCAGCCAATGTTGCATCAGTTCCAAGCACACCAATTCGCGGAGGACTCCCAGCCTCTAGAGGCTTAAGCTTAGCTTCTTTAAGCTCTCTTGCAACACACTCACTCACGTGAAGGAAAGTAACGGAGCAACCTGTAGAAATCTCATCATACCAGGAATGTGAAATGTCACAAGGAATGACTATGCAGCGAGCTCCTGATTTCTCAAGATAACATCTTTTACTCCGTAAATTCTCCACTATCCGAGTATGATCCAACCTGGATCGTTCAATTTGCCTGATGGAATATGGAAACTCAGTTCTCTCATGCTCTGAAAGTTCCTTACTCAAGACTGGATCAGAGCATATAATAAAAGGAAGGCAATCTTGCCCATCTTTAGAACTCCACCGGAGTAGTTTTTCCATGAAACTGAGAGTTGATTTAGCAGATACTCCTCCTATGATTCCAACTGTATTTGCTTGACTGAGTAATGGACCAGAAACCTCCTCGGATTCTGAATATCTTCCATTCTTATCGGTGTGAAAGAGGGTTGATGATGGTGGAATGGCAAGAATTGGATTCCACCTTACTTTATATGCTATTTTCTGTGCATTTGCCTGATTACATGTATAAGATGGATAATTCAATGAGTGAAAATACATAGCCAAGCTCCCGTCAAACATCTTCTATCCCAAAACGGATCTATCATATGCCACCAAGTAAAATATATAAATATATGTATCTCAATTTCAATCACAAACTACCTCCAGATTTTTAAACAAAATCCAACTATGAAAACCAGAAACTCTAATCTTCCTGGTACTCAAGAAATAAACAAAAAGAACCCAACTTGAAGATCAATAGGCCATCAAGTTCGCACAAAAAGTCAAGTGATGGTGATAGGAGCATTAAGTAGAAACATAAAAACCTAAGCTTTCAGGATATATTTTCTTTTTGTTTCAAGACAATCAATCACGCAATGATGACACATCAACCTGACAAGTGGAAAAGGAATCTTACAATCTTTACCCTGGCAATTTACCTCACGGTTCACCCTGCATCATCTTTCATGTTCATGGTATATAACTACAACTAGTCAGAAAAAGCAAATTACTGAAAGCAGATACCAAAAACAATGAAAATGGAACACGTTTCTGTCTGTTAGGTTCCTTGTCTGAATTGCAATTTCGAAACTTGGACACTGATTGGTTATGTGTCAATTAGGTGGTTGATGCCTATCTTATCTGGAGGTGTAGCTGCAAGAAATCAATCAATTTAATATGACTATTCTATTCTTACAATACATCCAAAGATTTCAATCTGTAATTGCCTTTTATAAGACAAAATACTGACCCGGTTGTCTTGTTCTAATCCTCTGAAAAATTATTGGTGCATCATTTCTTATCAAACTGTAGATCTGATAGATACTTATAGCAGTATAATGGAATGTACCGTTGTGAATATATACTTACACCAAGACTTCACTTTACTAGAGTCCATGGCTATTCATATCTATTACCTTGTCATCAAAGAAGGGCGACCCAATGCTTCAGCTTAGTTGATTTTTTGATCATTCACATACGAAATTTTCCTCAAGTCAGATTAGCGGAATAACAGCTATGATTTCTTGGAAGAATTGTCATGTCACCCAACTTTACAATGATCCAACATTGCTGTCCCTCCATTATTGGTTGATCAAGAATTTGGCACGACAAAAACTATCTTAAGTTCATTGAAATAAGCAAAAGTTTTAGTTTCATTGATACTAACAAAACAGCTGAGCTGATAGGACAATTATGTGTGCTTGTGAATGGTCTAGTGCAATTACCTATATTACATAAAAGCTTAATCCTTTATACAAAATAGAGATATGAAATTAATGGACCTGTTTTGCCAACTTCAATTGATGCATAATCTTACATGCCTTGCACATTCACTGCTAAGAACCAACCTCAACAATGAAACTTTTAGAAATGTTTGTAGGAAAGAACATTGTAATCCATGTTTAAAGGTTATATAAAGTCGAAAGTTTGTGAAATGTTAGCATTATCCATAAGTAAGGATTTCCTGTTCCCAGAACTTTCTGTGCTTCTCAGCAAGCTGCAAATATAAACGTATGATGACACAAATGTTAGAAAACCAGCGAAATTTTTTTTTTGATTGGATCATAATAATTAAATAATTTGAAAAACACAAATTATAAAATAAAAAATTATACTTGATTCGAAATTCCTACTAAAATCTTTTTAAAACTCTTTAGACGTGTCATCCACGAAATGTTCACGTATCCAGCCTCTAACTGTATCTACATAGCACTCAACTAAGTACTAGTGTTTTTAATTTTTATTAAAATTAAATATTTAATTATAATTAAAGTCAAAATTCTAATTATAATTTAATACAATCAAATATATCAAATTTAATCCTTAAAGTTTCTTAAACTTGACAACTAATTCCAACTTAATTTAAATTAATTTTTTTCTTTTAAACTGCTCTTTATGCGTGACTCATTAAGTTCCTAATATATTGACAATGATTATACACAAATAGAATTAGATAAATTAGAACTCCTTTTAATTTTCTTTAAAATTTCAATTAAACAATTTATAATCATATATCAATATTGACGTCTAACAACATGTCATGATCACTCAAATATCAGGAATGTCAAAGTTATTTGACTTAACATGTCCATGCATAGTTATGATGTATAATTTAACTCTTTTCTCATCTAATGTTTAAATTGGACAAAGTATAGATATAGTGTCTACTTTTTTGAATCCAATCATGTTTGTTCTTTAAACCACTACTAATCAAGAACAATTAAAACATTCTTTCTAATTACTTTACAGCGATAAATCCTTTATTGACTTACTCAACTTTCTTTATATGGTTTGTACTATATCTAAATACTACAAACTAAGCTATCCTAAATAAGACAGGTCATAAGTAGCATCGAAATACAATAATTTTCACATAAAATACTTTAATAATCTCAAGTCAAAAGAATAATTATACAACCATCATAACAATCAAATCCACAGATACATAAGTAATATTCTATTTGAGATCCTCATAATCGAGTCAGTTCAGTAAAATTTTCTTTATAAATACCCACACTTTAGTTTAAGTATCTTCATACCTTAATTTATGAGATCGGTTAATTTTTTGTAAGACAGAAAAATAATGTGTATTAATTTTTCCGTTTCATCAGCATCCCGTTTTGATGAAACTAAAACTAGGAACAATTTGAGAATAATACATAAAAACAAATTAAATTTTATAATTATGATCTCATTATAATTTTAAATATGCAGTAATTATTTCAAAGATTTACCTTTAGTTTTCAAACATCAAATGTAATTAACATAATACATAAAGATAAAGAAGTCTTTTGTTAATTAAGATAATAATGTCATACATAAAAATGCAACCAACTGAATGGCGGTAAGGGCATAAACCAACAACATAATCGTATCTGCTCTCTTCATGATGATCTTCAATGCCCTTTCTGAATCAATCTTTCTTTAATTACTTTCTTACTTTCATCTAAGGAATTAACACATATTCTTGATCCTTGCATATATGCAAGATCTCTGTCCAATGTTTATGAAAGGTGGATCTTAGTTTTTTTTTTTTTTTTCAGAAATAGAGCATACCAAATTTGTCAATACATGAACACTGAAAATGATCAAGAACTCGAATAGTGTCACTGGACATGGACTGCAGATGAAGCTCATTTCGACTCGCGAGCAGAAGCATAGGATCTCAAGCTCTCAGAATGAAGGATAACTGAGGTGAGATTTCTGCTCAAGTGTACGCCAAGTTGATATCATGTTGATTGCCAAAACTGTTGTGAGTAAGAAGATGATGTGGCCTATCAGCAGAAAGTGCGCCATTTTGGACTAAGCTTGGTGGGCAATCGAGTGGACAAGAACAAAGATAGTGGACGAGAGCCAACTGAAGTGTGATTACAGGACCAAACTTTAGATGAACTGTTCGAAGCAATGACCCAAGTTCTAGTGGAGATCTTGGAAGTCGTTGACAATGACAGGAAAAGCAGGAGGTCATGAAGGCATAATGTGGGTGGAGTTCTTAAAAAAAAAAAAAAAGAATCTGAAGGAGAAAGGACCTTTGGTAACAAAGATATATTCCATTTAATGTTCACAATTGTAGACAAAGAGGACCAATTCTGTATTGAATCGAGGCCAGCCTAACCTATCTCATTTCTAAGGTGAGTGACATTCTGCAGCTAAAGCTTAGTTCTGTTCTTGTTCTATATGGAAAGTATATAATAGCAAAGTCCTATTGTAATAGTGTGCAGCTAAAGCTTAGTTCTGTTCTTGTTCTATATAGTAGGTATATAATAGCAAAGTCCTATTGTAGTAGTGTGCAACAAAAGCTTAGTTCTATTACTGTTGTATGCAATGGCAGAATATCATTAGACCCTCTAGTTGATTGGCTTGCTTCCGAATTCTTTGCTGGCGCATTGGGTATGGCATTTCTGATAACGATTTCTTCAGTGCTTCCTCAAGTCTACTCAGTTCTGCACTGCTGTTGCCAAATTGGTTAGTTTGTTGTGAATCAGAGTTGCTCATAATAGATCCGATTCATGCTGAAAACAGAAAGGAAACAAACAAATATTACAGGCTAATGATGGAATGAAAGCCTGTAAACAAACTATATAACAACAGGCAAAACTGAGGATACTAAAAAACCTTTAGCACAGTAAACCCTGTTTCTGGTCATTCTGGGTTCTTTAGCAATCATTGGTTCTGAGAACATCTCCATCAGAAGAAAAGATTCTTGTGGTTATTTTAGATTTCTACAGGTTCATGGATAAACTCTACCTAATCTACCATGTTAACATTCTATTAAAAACTACGGTATATCTAATATATCCAATCACTTGTATTTCTCTTTCGATCGTAGAGATTTTGTGATGCCATGAGTTTTGCAGATACGGACTAATTTTTTCACATCCTGTCTTATTGATAAGAAAGCAGATAGTGTGGTAATAAGCATTGCTGGGAAATGAATGGCTTTCACAGGATGGAAAGCCGATTTTCTAAGAATGGCTTCTCTTATAAAGCCCCAAAAAATCAGAAGTGCTCCAAAAAGGCTCATTCTTCCAGGTCTTATAAGGCCTAATATTGCTCCTGCTACAGATAAGTAGCTTCCTGCAAGAATCTGGTGGGAGGCAGGTCATCAGTAATTAATTGAATGCAAGAAAAAAATTAAGCACGCATTGAAAGTCAAAACTATATTCTATTTTCAATTGAGCACGCATTGAGAGTCAAAACTATATTCTATTTTCATGATTAAAATGTATATTCATTGAAGTTTCACTGTTCAAAAAAGGTATCGGATATATGCTTGTCCAGTTACATTCTTTTGCTTTCCTGTTTCCACCCAATTTCATTGTGAAACATGCAACTTTCCAACTTAGGCCCTACCAGTTTATCAGATCATAGGGAATTAAGTTTAAAATGGAACTGATAGTTATAGCAATTGTCCATGCATTAACACACAGCTATGAGATACAACAATTTCCTTATAAATGGACTGATCTTGATACCTCAAGGTGATTGACGTCACTGGTTGAAGGGGCTTTCTTCAATATGTTGAAGCTGTACTGTTTCAAGAATTCACTGTAACTTGGTAAAGCTGATTTCTTGATGAAAGCTTGTGCAAGAGCACCAGGATAGAGAAAAAGCTTGACAGAAAATGCAGGAAAGACTTCTGTTGCAATCAACTGGGAGGTTGTTAGCTGTAATGGGGATGTACAGGTTCCAATTCTACAAGGTACCCTATCAAGAAATTAAAGAAACAATGGTTAAAAGCCAAGAACAGAAGACTTCATCACCCCCCCAAAGGAAGGGTATTTTATATAAGAGCCTAAGCTCTACTTTTAAGCCCAGTTCATATCCTCAGTAACTCCTCTTGAAACAGGATCAAGATTAAACTCGTGAGTTAATGATCAAACTGATTAGTCCTACCTGCAATATAACTTAAATTCAGAACATCCAACAGATAAAGATCCCATTACTTCCCATCATTACATTTCTTATCAGATCTTTTTTTTTTTCCCTTCTCCTCCTCTACAAACTTCATTACACAGGAAGGATATGTAACCTTTATGGTTGATTTTTGTTCGAAAAGGGTAAATCTTGGTTGATTGCCAACAGCGAGATGATATAAATTGCATGACCAGAAATGGGAAATTCTTAAAATAAGGAAAAAAAAGAAATGGGAAATGGGAAATTTCCTTTTCAATGATATGATTAAAAAGCAAGGAACTTTAAGATCATAACTAAAAATTGTATAGAAGAAAACAAAATATTCGTGGATCCTGTGAGATTGCAAGTGTGTAAATAATTAGGAAAGAAGTTACCATATGTTACCTGAAGAGGGGAACTTGGAGGATAATGATAAAGAAATGTAACAAAGAAGCAACAAAAGATATGCTGCTAGCCCATCTCTTTGAAGAAGCCATTGTCAAGGAAAATTCAAGCGAAAATGGAAATTCTTTACGGCCCCACGACAAAACAAACAAAAAAAAGAAAAGAAACAACAGTTACAAATTGTTTAATCTTGAAACACGTCACCAAGCGAACGATTTTGTTATAAGGAAAATCTCAGCGTAAAAAATATAATAAATTTTGTGAATAAAAACTTTCCAGGTTATTTGATTTTACGTCTCTTTTTTTAGTATTTAATTTTTATTTTTTTAGTATAACATTCTCATTTATCCGTAAGATTTGGAAAGATTTAAGAACACACAACTTTACTCCTAACTAGTATAGAGGATATTTCCAATAAATTGATTTACTGGTGTCCTCATAGCCCTCTAATCAAAGGTAGCTCAAGTAGTGTTAGAACAAATCAATATCAGAAAGAATATCAATATTTTCTTTATTAATTAACAGCGACTAATCATTGTTTATATACAAAATTCAGTTCACTAACCATCTTATAACTGCTACACCACTCAATCTTTTATATAAAAAATAAATAAAATGGTGGAGAAAATGCCTCTCAGGGGTGACATGTTAAGTCACACCCATGAGAATTTACAACTATTGTTCATCCCTCTTCAAGTTGGACTGGTATGTATATCACGCAAGTCCAACTTGGAAATAAATTGCTGAAACAGAGGAGCAACTAAAGACTTAGTAAACAAATCGATAGCTTGAAATCTAGATGGAAAATAAAGTGGAAAAATCAACCCTGTTTGTACGTGTCATGAACAAGATGACAATCAATTTCCAGATGCTTAGTGCGTTAATGAAAAAAAGGATTTGAAGTGATATGAATGGCAGCTTGATTATCACACCACAAAGAGATTGGTAACTGAGACCAAAATCTGGAAATCTTGCAACAGATAAAGAACCCACTGCAACTCACAAAGAGTAGCACCCATGCTTCAATATTCCACTTCTGTCGAGGACCGAGACACAGTAGTTTGCTTCTTAGTTTTTCAAGAAATCGGGAAACCACCAAGAAAAATGAAGAAGCCAGTAAGAGAATGGCGTGTATCAAGACAGGAGGTCCAATCAGCATCACAAAATACTTCAACTTCGAAAGAGTTGCGAGAAGAGAAAAACAACTCCTTTGAAGGAGTGCCTTTAATATAACGTAAGACGTGTACTGCTACATTCCAATGAGAAGATCGTGGAGCTTAAACAAACTGACTAAGTTGTTGAACTGCATAGGAGAGATCCAGACGAGAAAATTGCAAATACAACAATCTGCCCACCAACTGTCTATAGCACTCGGGATCAGTTAATAAGTCACTACTGTCAAAACTAAACTTAAAACCCAATAGACCGACATCATCGAGAATGTCCAAAGCATATTTTCGTTGATTGACAGAAATTTCTTTGGTAGATCTGGCTATCTCTAAGCCTAAAAAATATTTGCCCGAGCAAAAATCCTTGACAGTAAACTGATGACGCAAAAATTGTTCTACTTTTGTTTCTCCAATTCGGAAGAACCTGTGAGAAGAACATCGTCAATATAGACAAGTAAGCTGAGGAAATAAGAATCCGTTTTCTTGATAAACAAACAATGATCATTTGTAAATTGAATGAATCCAATAAACTGCAGTTTGGTCGTAAGCTTATGATTCCATTACCGTGATGCTTGTTTGAGATCATATAAGGATCTGAGCAATTTACAAACTTGATGTTTCTGGGCTTTAGCATATCCGTCAGGAGGAACCATGTACACTTCTTAATCTAGATATCTATGAAGAAAAGCATCATTGATATCTAGTTGATGAAGTGGCCATAAATGAGCTATCACAATCGCCAAGAACAATCAGATAGTGACAACCTTTGCAAGAAACTATCGATAAAATCTACTCCTTCAACTTGATTAAAACCCTTAGCTACCAGCCTAGCTTTGTATCTATCAACTGTGCCATTGGGTTTGAGTTAGATTTTATATACCCACTTTGAACCGATGGCCTTTTTACCTAGTGGCAACTCTGTTAACTCCCATGTTTTGTTGTCCTCAAGTGCCTGCAACTCCGTATTCATGGCATCTATCCATTCCTGTTTTAGTCTAGCTTGATTAAAAGAAAATGGCTCTTGAATATTAGACATTGCAGTTAATAATGAAAGGTATGATGTAGAAAAATTAGGTGAGTGATGATAAGGAAATGTTTGTGGTGTAAGGCTGTTGCCAGTAATGGGACAAGGAATAGAATTAACAGTAGACGAAACAAAATCATTCAACCATGTAGGTGGTTTTCGAGCTCTGTCACTATTCCGTAAATGTTACTGTACTGGTATCATAATAGTTGACTCATTTTCTAAGGGATGTGTAGTCGGAGGAGGCAAAGAAGGGTTATGTGGTAGAAAATCAGTGGAATGATCACAAGGATTAGGAATATCAGCATCAGAGAAATCAAAATAGATGGGTAGGTAAAGGGATAAAGTCTAAAGTGTCATGTAACTGAGTTCATGAAAACAAACATCTCTTGAGACAAGAACTTTATAGTTTTGGAGATCATAAAGTTTTTATGCTTTCTATCCAGTACTATAACCAATAAAAACATATTTATATGCCCTTGTATCAATTTTTCGTTTGACAGGGTTGGTATTTGTAGTAAAACAAAGGCAACCAAAACTTCTAAGGTGATCATAAGATGGTGGTTTATGAAAAAGAATTTCATATAGGGTTTTCCAAGAAAGTCTAATAAATGGCATACGATCGATTAGATAAGCGACAGTAAGTATAGATTTTCCCCAAAACTTACTTGACAAACGAGATTGAAACATCAAAGCTTTTGCTATCTGTAACAAGTGTTTATGCTTTCTTTCTACCACCCCATTCTGTTGAGGTGTATGGACATAAGATCGTTGGTGAATGATTCCATTATTGGTGAAAATCAAGAAACAATCTTGATTCAAAAACTTTGAACCATTATCGCTTCGGATAGTTTGTACTTTGACATTGAATTAGGTTTGGGTCATTTAGAAGAAAGATTGAAGAATGGAAGGCCCTTGAGATTTATATTTGATTAGAAATGTCCATGTACATCTGCTAAAATCATCAATAACAGTTAAGAAAAAATTGTAGCCATTGATGTTTTAAGGATAATAAGGATCCCATAAATCCACATGAATGAGTTCAAAACAACTAATTGTATGTATATCACTATTTAGAAAAGAATGTCGTTGCATTTTAGATATAGGACAGATATCACAAGTAGTTGGGTAATCAAAATGAATTTTATTCATAGAACAAATCTGAATGGTTACAACAGTTGAAGGATGTCCAAGTCTATTGTGCCATATTATCCCATCCACTACAGAAACTTGATTGACAAAAGAACAAGGAAAAACACTGGGTTTTTTTAACGTAAGACTCTATGATACGCTAATCAAAAGATGAATGATCAAGTATGTATAGTTTGCCTATTTTTTTCCCAACAGCTAATATATCATCAGTCTTAGTTCCTGTAGAAGACAACAAAATGGATAAAAGATGAATTTGACATATGTTGTGGTTGTTAACTAGTTAACAGATAACAAGTAAAAACGAAAACTAAGTACATGTAAAGCTTTGGTTAAGGTAAGATTATCTGTCAAATGTATATCACTAGTGTGATGAATAGATATAACAGTCCCATCTAGTAGATAAACAAGAGTTAGCTGAACGGTTGGGTGAACGATTTTCATTTTTGTTACATCCATACATATGTGATTATAACCTTCAGTGTCTATTATCCAAGAGTTAATTCCAATAAAATCAAGAGAACCAAAAGAATGGTATGGAATCGTACTCGCAAATTCTGCAAAATTCACATTATTTTCTCTATTTACGACAGATGTTGTTGTCCCTTTGATGAATCTTTCCACTTCTTGTTGAATCAAGCTAGAAATGTTCATCGGCTAGTCATTGGTGCTGTTATGAATAGACTCTGTATGTAGCTTTTCTGTTTTCCCTGTTTCTACCAAATTTGCCAAATTTTTCTTTGATGTTTTTTTGTTTCTACTCATTTAACTCCTTATACCAATCTGGATATCCATGAATTTTGAAACAACTATCTTTGGTATGCCCGGTCATTTTGCAAAAATCACACTTTAATTCAGATTTGTCAATGGTATCTCTTCGTTTATAATTCCCTGTCCCACTTTTATCGGTCTTAATTACTTGTCCTCTTAACAAATTTAGCACTGTTGTTATTGGGTTCAACTATTGCCAGATGAATTTCTTTCTGTCTCTCCGCTGTCAAAATGATTGAATATGCTTTGTTAATAATTGGTAATGGATCCATCACCAAAATTTGATTCTTAACCTGATCGTAACTTTCATTCAACCCAATCAGAAATTATTATCAACTTATGACTTGAATTGATCTCCTCCATTTTCTTTCCAGTTCAACACATACATTGATTACATGAACACTTTGGCATTGGTAACAAACATCTTAACTCATCCCACAGATTCTTCAGTCTTGTAAAATATCTAACAACAGACATATTTCCTTGTGTGATCATACTAATTTCTCATTGTAAATGATACAAAAGAGGACTATTACATTCTCCATATATCTTCTTTAATTCCTTTCAAAACTCAAAAGCACTTGAAGCATACAAATAAGCATCAACGATCTCTTTAGAAATCGAATTTAATATCCATAATGTAACCATATTATCAACTCAACACCATGAATCGTAAATTGATGAATTTTCATTTGGTGTTTTGTATCTACCATCGAAGAATCCTAGCTTCATTTTTGCTCTGAGAGCTAACTTCATAGCACGACTCCATGAAAGGTAATTATTACCTGTTAAAGGAGAAGTTACCAATGTCATTCCAGGATGATCAGATCCTTGCAACGTTAATGAATCGTTCATTGTTTGAGTATCAAAATCCTCTGTCCTTGAACCGAAATCCTTCTCCTCCATACCGTGTTGAAAATGGTTAACAGAAGAAAAAAAACTACCAACTCTCTTTAATAACTCTGCTCTGATACCATGAACAAATCGATATCAGAAAGAATCTCAATATTTTCTCTCTTCATTGACAGCGACTTATCATCGATTATATACAAAATCCAATCCACGAACCATCTAACTGCTACATCACTCAATGTTTCACATGAAAATAAATGAAAAAGTAGAGAAAATGTCTTATTGGTGTGACATGTTAAGTCACTCCCGTGAGAAGGTCTCACAGGTGTGACTTAACATGTCACACCCGTGACATATAACAAGTTGCAGCTATTGTTCAGTATCCAAGACAAAAATGCTAGTGACCGTGACTACAATATTCCTAATAAGAGTTAGTAAAGAGAGTTCTTAACCCATGAATACCTTACCAATAATAATTTAAAATAAAAATAGAAATAAAAGATAATAATAGTAAAATAAATAATACATAAAATAAAACAAGCTCGAGAAAAAAGATAAATAAGTAAAATAAGTAAATAAATACACATACAAGGAATAGAACAAGTAACTAAATAAATCAAAAAAGTTATTATAAGAAAATATTTAGGCTAAATCTCTAAGAGGTAAGTACTACATGTTTAAATGGTTAGGTTAAATAAAAAAAAATGTTTAAAGGACCTATGATAATGAGACTAACCTCTCTATGTGAGATTCTTTATCTATTATTTAGTATGTCAAAGTCATATCTTTAGTAAATTTCAGCAAAGTTATATCATTCTTGATCATATTTCCCCAAATCTTCTTAGAGCTTTTTTTTTAATACCTTTACAGTCTCTAAGTACAATCTTCTCATATCTGGGAAGTCTAGGTGTCTCCTCTTAACATATCTGAACTACCTAAGCCTTATCTTTCTTAAATTTTTATTAATATTAGTAACTTTTAATTTGTCTTTTATCATTACTGAAAAGTCATAGGGGGTAGTCGTTTCGCAAACTTTCCAATTTTACCGTCGTGGTCTCTAGCACAAACAAAAATCAGAAAAATTAAACTCAACAAAATAAATCAACACTGAGATTTGTTAACGCAGTTCCGCACTCCTTGCCTACGTCTGCGAGGCCCTCACCCAGATTAATCACTTTCACCGAAGTACAATAAAATTACTCAAGGCTTTACTGAGCCGATACCACTCAATTCTTGACACTATCTCTCAGCCTCACTTCCTGTGAAAGAATTTCACATCCAATAACACGACCGACTCATGTTAACCTCGTCAGAGGATTTTTTCTAACTACTTTCACTCAAACAATAATCGATAAAAGTAACTCAAGTATTTAACCAAATAAGAACTGAACAATAAAATACTTGAAATAAGAAGGAAGACTTCCCTATGTCGAAGACCCACTGTGTTTTCTCACAAAAACATGGCACAATCCAGATGAAGATATCTTGAAGAAACTGATGTGCTAAGTCACTTAATCGTAGCAAAATTTCAGTCACCACACTGTGGCTCGCTTCACCGCAGCATCTATATCATTACTCACAATATTCACCTTTCACGTCTCCAACATGCACACTACCGTCCTCACTCTTTCACTGAACAGTTTAATCACTTCACTTCAATGCCACACACACACGATAAAACCCATTGCAGCGCCGCAACCAAAAAAACGATGAAGCCCCCTTTTTATTCTTAATAGGCTTCTGCAGTTGATCAATGATAAAAACAACTCACCCAAGATTCACTGTAGGTTTTACTCACCAAAGATACACGTGTATTAGCTCACCAAATTGTCAACCCACGCACCTTCTCTTGGATGCCGCAAACTCCCATTTAAAAAAATGACTCTATCATCAAGTAAGGATAAGCAGAAATCTCACATAATAAGAGTTTCACTTCAATTCAAATATAAGAGTTCCACTTCAACTCCATCACTTCAACAGCTTCAGTAATTTTTTACCTCAACAGTAACATTCTAAAATACTCACGTATCTAGCTGTTGTAATAATTAATTTTGTATGTCCAATTAAAATGCCAAAACTCCTAACAATTACATTTCTGACCTTATTTCTTTAGCAAAATTGCAAATCTAACGAGGTATTTTCATCTCTTCCACCATTAGCTTATAATTATGCATATGTTTAATGAGCTAATGCTCCCTCTCATAAAGCATGGTAGATTATTCATATAAATATTATATAAATTTTAAATATAAATTATTTTATAAATAAATAAAATGTAATCTCTTATATAATATTTATTGTGAACAATCAATAAAATTTTTAATATCTTATAACATAAATTAATTTTTATTCATATAATATATTTTTAAATTATTAAAAAAATTAGTTAAAAACTATATAAGATTTTTTAATCTAAATCATATTTATTGTATAATTATTACTTAAAATTATTTTAAAATTTAAATTTTGGATTAATTATAAAAATTGAATTACAATATTATATTAAAATATTCATAATTTTATTAATAATTAATATTAAATGTATTATATTAAAATAAATTATTTATATTTTATTAATAATTAAATAATAATAATATAACATGTCATATTATGAAAAGCAAAATAGAAATAGAAAATAAAACCTATTATGGTTTTAATAAGTAATAAAAACAAGGGGAAATTAAAATAAAAAACACAAACTAAAAACTTAAATAACATATTTTTTAATATAAAAATAAGGCAAAAGGGTTACTTTTTACCTAAAGTTTTTCACCAATCGACAGGTTTAACCAAAACATTCAGGCGATAACAATTTTAACCTTAATATTTAAAAATGTTGCATTATAACTCAACCCTAACAGAAATTTAAATGGGTATGTTAAGTGCCAGGTCAGTGCTAACCGGACACTTCAAAATTATTATTTTATTCAAGTAAGTGGGACCAGTTTCACAACGATAACCTTAGTGATAATTTGTTGAGAATGACTTTAACCCATCATTTTTGTTAAGCAGAGGGACTAAATGAGTGGTAAAGAAAATGATGAAGGGATTAGATGAGTGGTAAACAAAGCGATGAAGGTTTATCGTTTTGTTTACCCATCATCTGACCCTCCTCAATTCGTTTTCCTTGTGGAATCCGCTACAGCAAGCATCTTCGTTCATAGGTGAGTCGTCGTCTGTTTGGGAGAGAATCCACCACAGCAAATATCATCGTTCATAGGTGAGTCATCATTCGACCCTCCTCATTTTGTCGCCTCTCCTCATTTCATTCTCCGTGCGAAATTCGTCATCGTTTGTTTGGGAGAGAATCCACTACAGTAAACATCGTGGTTTATAGGTGAGTGTCTCAGTTTTCTAATCATAAGCTAGCTTTTCATTGATAGGAAAATAACGTAGCAGTTTTCTAATTTACCTTATTTTGATATGACTATTTCTACATCGTACAGAGAAGATGGAAAAACTTGGTGGCTATGCAATGTGATTGAATTACTGATTTTGAGAAAATAAGTGTTGCGTTACTATTGAGAAATTAGTGTGAGATTTGATTTTGTGCGTTCATCATACTTGAACTAGCAGTTGCTCTATTAATGGGTATTTAGCCACTCTTAACTATTTGTTTATAATAATTATGTTCCGTGTTCTTATATAGCCTATTGTAAAATTGCATAGAATGGTATACTAATTTTGCTTTCAGATGCTTGTTGTAAGATAGTGTTCATTTTGTTTTATGGTTTTTGGAAATGAACTAGCTTTGCTATTATGTGATGATAATAGAGAGAGGCATCATGTAATTTTCTAGCTTTCAATTGTAAATGGAATCTATAGTAGAATAAATTTGTTGATTGATATTTTTCTCTCGCATTTCTATAATCATCAAGAAGGAATGGAATGGATAAAGGAGTTGTATTTTTCGAGATTCATTTTAGGGTTTCAAGCATATGACGTTTTAGTGAGATGATAGGAGAGTCATATGATATGTTGAAGTGGCAATCTTTTATGATTACAATTGACATGATAACTTGAGGCAATGTCATGGATAACCACGTTTGATTAAAAATTTCATTATTTTGGATTGATAGAAGTAAAGTTGAAGCAATAGTTTTATCAACTAATTTTCAGTCTATCACTTACAATCCAGAGTTGTATATATGTTAATTTCGAAAGTACTTCTTGTAAAGTTTTGAGAATTTTCTTTGTAAAGACATTCCAGTCCTTACTGATGAATATAGAATTTCTTAGGAGTTACTAAAATGCATAATTAAGTGTATATTTCTACTGGGGCTACTTTGCTAGAATTGGCTATTTGTAAACAAATTTATATCTTCCATTACAATAACTTATGGTCGAAAGCATAGGGACAATTTAGCTAAACAATATATTGATGTGTGGTTCTTTGCAGTTTCACTAATGTACTTAACTAATCAAATTGGTTATATGCTTCCTTATTTTGCTTTCTTTATCCTTTTCTTGACACCTTTGAAACAAAAAACAATTGGTGTATCCATTTCTGATATGTAGGAATAAAATAACATGCTTATTTGTCCAAGCATGTATATTGTATATTGCTTTCTCAATCAAATGGCCATAATGTTCAATATTAACCTTACAAATGCTCTATTTCAATGCTTTGCAGCTGATCTTGGTGGATGGACTCAGATTGTTGTTGAGAAATAATATATTAGAATCTTAGTGATTCATACACTGCACCATACAAATAAAGTAGGTCTTTTAGTTGTTGTGGTTCAAAAATTTGCAAATTTTTTGCTTCTTTGTGTGTTGCAATCATATTCACCCCCTCCCTTATCTTGTCTTTGTCCTCATGAATTCAACATCCTGATATATGATTTTAACATATCAACCTCATCTTCATCTTCCTAAGTTATTTTGATAAACATTCAAGGTCGAAGATTACATTTTAATGGAATCATATATTATCTTATTATCATCTTTTAAGTATGCAGATGGAATCATTGTCATTAACGAATACAACAATGAGTTCAAAGTCCGGTAATGTTGTTTACTATTGTGGGCTAAAGGCCCCATTGAGGACTTCATAGAGTGATCGTAATCCTGGCCGAAGATTTTATAGATGCCGAAATTATCCGGTGAGAATTTATTGTTATTAGATTAATGAAGTAGAATGTTAAACTTTGTTTAAAGTATGTTGTTTACAAAAATTGAATTGAATGTTGTAGGTTGGGAGATGTAAGTTTTTCAAATGGTATGATGAAGAATTTAGCGAGAGAGACGTTGAAGTGACTCAAAATTTAAAGAGTGATTTATCAATGTCAAAGGAAGAGGTAAAAAAAAGCATAACAAAGGAGTTTGAAGAGCAAATGAATCTTTTGAAGGAGGACATACATTTATTGAGAAAAGAGGAAAAAAATACAAATTAAGTGTATGGTAATGAACATTGTAATTGTAATAGGATTACTTATGGTTGTACTGCTTTTTATTTGTAAATATATTGTAAGGATATTGTATTGAATTTGAACAATTTAATGGTTGATATTAATTTCATGTAGGTTATGAAAATTTTAATTTTGAATATATAACTAATAAACAATGGTAATGTTGTATGACAAATCATAATGAGTACGTTGTCTATGAATAATAAAATTTGGAAATGAATTATGTAACTCAATTCAATAAACAAATCTACTATATATAACCAATATATAATAGGTAAGTTGTAGTACAACAACTCACAATTCATATACTGAATATTTTGTATATGAATAATAAAATTGATATATGAATTAATATACAATGAATAATTTGCATATGTTGTCAAATATGGAAAAAAGGCAATGTAAGAGAGAGAGAGAGAGAGACATTGTGTAACATCCCGTTACATATACGGCTAGAACAATTATTTGTGAGACACTTATATGACATAAGATAAATGAACATTAG
>JAOQMS010000005.1:4813206-4879905 GCA_027563885.1 Erythroxylum longipes
TTAAGACAAAATGATAATGTTTTCGAATATGTTAGACGATGCCATGTGTAAGTTAAAGTCGTATTGCTCTAACATACTATTATCATAGGTTATGTATCTAAAAGAGTAGGTACGTACCCTATGGTAGTGGGATGTTACAGGTTGTGTAGGAAATCATATTAATTAACAAAAATATTTACATTGTATTTAAACAACACAATCATTCATATGTGTACAACAAAAAACTTATACGTCGTATGTATACAACTAATCGATGTTTCCTTTATTTGTACTACACTACATAAGATCAGGTTGTGATGATGAAGTCAATGAGGTTCTCCTTGTACTTGCTTCAACTTGTAAATGTTGTGAAGTACTACTGGGGCGTCCTCTGAATAGTAAACCCCTTGGCTAAAATGTAATGTGTGTGGTCAACATCCCCAAATTGGTCTATATGGGCATCTGCAGGTGTACTAACCTACAAAATAGAAGAAAAAAATATTACAAACACACTTGGTAATTATTATAAGTTAGACAAATTGATAAAAAAGCTTACAATATTGCTTAGTTGAGTTAGTCCAGCATTATCATTAACCAAATTCCCATTACTTAACTATAGTTATAATGAAAAACATGCTGTCAGTAATTAGTTCAAATAATAAGTAATATAAAATCGAAAATTGTATACCTGTGAAGATCCCTCCATTCTAACCTAATTGACATAATTATATACATTAGTAACTACATGTTTATAAAATTGTATTCATATGATTTAAGTTATGTGTACACACCTGTGAAGAAGCCTCATCATTTTGATTTGATGTATTGTTGTTGTATTTTCTGGAGTTATAACCTTGAATACCACATTTTCGGCATTTATGCACTTGCCCTTTCTAACTCATTTTATTTGGATTTTTCATCTTCTTCGGCTCATCTTGCTGTTTTCTTCTTGCAATTTTTGGTCTACCGGGCATAACCCTTTTAGGAGGAGGATGTATCAACTCAGCATCACTTAAATGCCCGAAAAGTTCAACTCGTATTAGTTGTAACACATGTTTATACAAACTCAAGAAGCGACCCTTCCGATAACACAAATCAACGAATGTCTCAACCCTTTGTTTCGAGTGATGGATTGCACTAATTGCATGCTTGTATGGATATCCATATAGGTCCTATGCGCGATAACTACATGCATGTTGTATACCGATCCTGATAATATGCTTCCCATCACCAACATGCTAATCAATGCCCTCTCCCTAGCTGGTAGAATCCACCCATTGAAGGTTTTGTTCATGTTGTTGTCGACAATGAGATATTTACTTTGAAAGGATTAATAACCTCTGGCCCACCTCTCTTTCGGATACCCAAGAAACGCTACAACACTTCCAAAGCTTATTCTGTCAAGCCTTTTAGTTATTCATCAAAATCTTGAACATATGTTGACCAAGCACAATTCCAAAATTGCTTTCTTAGGTCCTTTCCCTTCCAATTTGTAAACCAATTGTGATATATATGTCTTGCACACATACGGTGATCTGCATTGGGCAAAGTATCCTCAACCGCCCTGACTAATACCTATAACAAATACAAAAGATATCAAATCATGTTTCCTATAATTACCTTCAATCCTAAATTTGTTTACATACCTTCTATGTATCAAATATAACTGTAATTCCTTGATCATCTTCTAATTCCAAATCAAATGATAACAATTTCATGAACCAAGTCTATGAATTTATGTTTTCCACTTCAACAATTACCCAAGCCAATGGAAACATTCCTCCATCACCATCTTTACCAACTGCACTTAACAATTGCGCTTAAAATTTTATCTTTAGGAAGCATCCGTCAATCCCAAAAATTGGTCCCAAATGCTTCCATCCTTCTTTCATGGCGTCAAAACAAATATACAATCGTTTGAACTACAAAAAAATGCATGAATATAAAGAACTGTTAATATACTTCATAACAAGACATAATGAAGTACAACATAAACTTTATAACATAACTTACTTGTAGCAATAAGCTCTCTTCATTTCTTGATAATTGTAACTCAATTGTTGACCTAGGATTGCTTACCTTCAACTTGGGTATATATCCTTATAACTTTGCATATTCAACAATAAAATCCGTTGTTCTCTTTTTCCTTAATCTCTTCTTAGCTCTTCTACACATGCTTGAATTTACAAAAATGTTTAGCTTCTTTCTACATTCTTCCACCATTTTCTTTGTTGTTATACTGGGCTTCTCCAAAATTCTATCCTTAAGGTGGCTCATCAAGAATTTTGCAAAAACCAATTTAGGTTGGTTTATAGTGAAGCAACTGTGATTAGGATTATATGTTTTCACCGTCCAATATTGCCCATTCTTAATATATGCAACATACAAAACCAATCGGCATCCACCCACACAAACATACCTAATCCGAATACTTTCACACTTTTTCAAACTAACATTGTATCCTGTACATACTGCATAATCGACAACAAAATCTTTAATTTCTTTTGCAATCCCGTAATCCATTCCCAACCTCCACTCATGTCCAACCTCTACAGGATTATCCATAAAAGATTAGTTGGGTCTACGTAAAGCTTCACCTACCTCCTCTCTACTGGGATATTCATCAGTGCTAATAGGACTACCACAATCCTCTGAATCAATTTCGATTGGATGATGGTCGTGTGGAATGTCAAAATAAAAGTTTGATCCAAAATGTCCACTATGTTCCTTTACATTCACATTCGTTTATGCACCTTATCCCTCTGAATTCTCATTCATTTATGCACCTTCTCTATCCAAATTCTCTTCCATTTGTGCACCTTCTCCATCCATTTTTGCAACCTCTCCCTCCACATTCTCATCCCCTTCTACACCCTACCCCTCCATGTTCTCATCATCATCAATATCATGGATAGGTGCGTCTACATTATGAGTTACATATACATCTACAATCTCATGTTTTTGCATTAGGTTTGTCAGCCTAATACAATTTTCATTTAAGTTGATAACTTTCAATGAGTCCTTAAAGTTAACACCAAGCTCTCTACAATATCCCTTTTCAATTTTATCATACCCTAACTCCATTCTCATCTTATTTATTTGTCTGTTACTAACAAAGTCAATATCAACTTTGTCAAATGTAGTAACATCACCACCAACATATATCAATTCAGGCTCTACCATAAAATTTTCACCATGAAAAAGCCTTATACTTTCATATTGAGCCATTAAAACCTATAAAATACACGTAAGTTTAAATGAAAAATTCAATGCAATGATTAAAAAAATAGCAAGTTGATTATCATAAAATGTAAACCAATGCAATCAAAACTATAACAACACATGGTGGCCTCAATTTCCACCAGAAAATATTTTCCCTAAAAGACTTTATGAGCTACTATTTCAATACTTGTAAGAGGATGATGACACTTGTTTGCATGTCCTCATTTTTAATAACTACCTATTTCCAAGTTTATGATACGAGAAAATAAAATGGAATTGCCATATAAGTTTCTTCCTTCTTAAAGAGTCTACTGTCGAATTGTAAAAGCTTTCTCCCTGGCAATTAGCAGTTCAATAATGATTAACAGTCCATTTCTAGCAAATAACATGGTTGTAGTATAGACAAACAAAAACTTAGCATTTTTTTCATGCAATTTCAAATTATAAATTTTGAGCAAGTTCATTTATTTTTTACCTAAAAGAATTCTCAACTATAAGTTTTTGTTTCAACGTCAAATCTCCTTACCCTTTCAATGTAATTGTATAAAGTATGGTGGAAAACTAATGGGATCCACCGTTCAAGTCATGTCCCTCCATTTAAGTGGCACTCTCAATCTAATGCTTAAGCCATACCAAACTTTATATGAAACATTTACTACAATCCCAATTCAAGTTTGGAAGAATAAAATTGGCTTGATTAGTCTAATCTGGTATGTATTAAGTAGCCTCAACTATTTGAATTTTAACGCTTATATAGCCTAAACAATTTCAGTAAATTTAGATTTTTGACATTTCACCATCTGTAAAATTGCAAATTAAGCAAAAACATATACATCTATTGTACTTTAATGGTGCATACTGGCATATCCATTAAAATTCTACTTACATATTCATCAAATTTCTACTGACATATTCAATTGCATGCAAATGCTTAATTGGACTTATCAATATATGATTCCTTAAGTATTCTTTGATACTAATACAAATTGCAAAGGCGGGATTCTCTAAGTAAAAGAAGAATCAAGATGCATTACATAATTGTCAATGTTAAAGAAAACTCCCGATGGAAGAGCCAAAAAATGAAATTAAAGAATGGAGGGACAATAGATGAACATCCAAGACACCAACTTTTATAACTCCCTATTGCCTTCTTCCATCTGCAAAAAGCTTACAAGGAAAATATTTTCCCTAAAAGACTTGTTTGTTAGAGTACTAGGTTACTCAAAACTAACAAACCTAAACAGTCTGGAACTAAATACATATGTGATGCAGAGTGATGTTTAAAACTTTAACTAAAGCTAACAAAAAAACATAAAAATCACAACAACAACGGGACCATTATGGGGACCAGAAACAAAGCAGACAAACAAACATTCGGGACCACACCCAACACTAAACTAACGACAACATCCATCATCTAACACACACTGACAAGAAGGAAGCATTCCCACGCTCAAACATATCTAATAAACACCAATAATAAAACCCAACATACCTCAGTTAACTCAAAAAGCTTTGATGCTCAACAATGACAACTTCTCTCGATGATTCCAGACCACCACACTGCACAATTGGTACTTGCCTCTACCAACTTCACCGTCGATGACCTATAATACTGGAGAACGAAGAAGACGATGAAGAACGATGAGACAGTAACAAAAACATTATCGTTTCCACATCTAATATTTTTACTTAATTATCAAAATTATCTTAACCTATTCTTTGTTAACTTAATAATTGTTTTATTAAGTTAATCATATGATTAGGGTTAAGACAATTATCAGACAAGTAATCCTAAAGTTAACTATTTAATATGAAAGTGGGTTTCATTTGTTTATTAAAAATTACTTTTTTAATTTAATTAAGAAGTAGGCCTCACTTGCCTTGTTAACGATAACGTGGCAAATGGGGGCTACTTACTTGAATAAAATAATAATTTTTAAGTGTCAGGTTAGTATTGACCTAGCACTTAATAGACCCATTTGAATTTTCCATTAGAATTGGGTTATAATCCAACGTTTTTTAAATGTTAAGGTTAAAATTATTAACGTCCGAATATTTGAGTTAAACTTGTCAAATGGTGAAAAATTTTGGGTCAAAAGTGACCTTTTGCCTAAAAATAAAGACAAACAAGTTCTAAGCTTTTCGAAAAAACTTAAATTTTGGTATGGAATTAGCTTAAAGAACACATTACCTACAATTGTACCGTCCATAATTATTGTAATAACGTATCAAACTAAAACTCAATTACATGTTTATCACCAAAGACGTCAATATAGCGTGCCAAACTAAAACTTATCATTAGATAGGGACTCCACAGCAGAAACATAAACAACAAATTGCATAATTGTGAAGCTTATGACTGATCATTTCCAGGAACCCAAGGACGTGATGGGGAAAAATGCATGTACGTAGGTTTTGTCCAGTTCTTCTTTTGGCTCTTGGATTACTCCAAGAACCATCCTTCCATAAACTGCAACACACACAGGTAGCACAAGGACAGACACTGAAGAATCACAGAATCATATGCAAATTCAGATATGCAGATCGTAAATTCACATGGGTCACTCATCTCTAGGCCACATACTCCTCAACAAATCACTTCCCACTTGCATAGTGATCCTGCAGCTTAACCTATATACAAAGACTTTGCATTAAAAACCTTGGAGAGACAGAGACCACCAGTGTTCTTTGGTGAAATGTGGACCAGCATGCCATTTGATCTCCTATCCAACATCTTCTCCTTTCTCTCACCGGACTCATTGGCGCTCGCCAAATCAACTTGTCGCCATTGGCGAGCCTGTGCCAATGAATATCCATTGAGCAAAACCCCTTCATCTTCGCTCAAACACCACCTACCATGGTTTGTAGCCTTACCAACTCGCCACCCTGACCAGTTTTGCCATGTTCTCAATCCAACTTCTTGTAAGTGGCACATATTACCTCTAAAGTTCCTGTCTTTTCATATTCGACCCATTGCACCGATTGATGGCTTGATGCTTTTTAGACCAACAAGTCCAACAGTTCTCCAACTTGGTGTGTGCAATCCTTTCACTAGACAATTCAGGCAACTTCCGATGACAATCATTGCTAGGACTAGTCCAGCAGTTGGCGTCGTGGTTTTGGGCTCAAGACAATGTACATTCCGAGAATTCAGAGTCTATGTGGCAGGTGGAATGTCGGAAGCTCCTAGTGGAGGCGCCACTTACGAACCAACATTGGAGATGTATGATTCAAGCAATGATACGTGGAAGATCGTGGAGTCTATGCCAACTGAATTTGCAGTGAGGCTAACGGTTTGGACAACTAACGAGAGTGTGTATTCTAATGGGGTCTTATATTGGATCACTTCAGCTAGGGCCTATTGCATAATGGCCTTGGAGATTGAATCCAACAGATGGCAAGAACTGAGTGTACCAATGGCAGACAGGCTTGAATTCGCCACCTTGGTGCGGAGGAATGGGAGCTTGACACTTGTTGGGGGCACTGGTCTCAGTGTTGCTTCTGTGTGGGAACTAAATGAGGGAAACATATGGTGTTTGATAGAAAAAGTTCCCGTTGAATTGGGTCTGAAGCTGACAAATTGGGGTTGTACTAAATGTGTTGGTGGCGAAGGGGTTATATGTTTGTATAGCAACATTGGATCAGGAATGGTAGTTTGGAGAGAAAGTGGAGATTCAGGGAAATGGGAATGGTTTTGGGTTGAAGGGGCTTGTTCTGTTAGAGGTAAACAAGTGCAAAACTTATCAGTTAAAGGTGTGTTAGTTCATCCTAGTCTAGCTCTCTCATATATTGACTGCATTTGGCAGTAAGCAGTAGCACAGTTTTGTGCTTGTGAGTCCCTTCCTTTCCCTAAACATACTTGGACAGGATGTGCTAGTAATTCGTTTTGAAGTTCAAGCTGTGAGAATCTGTATTCCATCACCTAATCAAGAAGTGGCCTTGTAAAATTCTGCAATAATACAGAAGCAATGAGGTTGGAAATGTACTTGTATGTGCTTGAAAATTTCTGGATGTAAGTGTATTTGAAAATTTCTGTTAGGAGGAAAGAAATATATTGCTTACAAATTTTCAGATATGTTTCTGCGTCGACTTGGAATGTCATCATTGACATCCATAAGAATTAACGGAGAAAAGAGAAAACAACCGACCTTTTCAACATCTCATTTCTCAGAAAAATTTGACATTTTCAACACTATCTGCTAGCGGATGCCTAGTCACAATGAAGAAATCGTTGAAAGTTTGACTCTTTCTTATTTCTTTTATTCTTTTTGTTCTCAAAGAAAAGGCAACGGCGTATTTAAAAAAGTACACGTTTGCTTAAGATGTCGGGGTTGGATGCTACCATGAAGCTACCTTCTGATTTGACGATTTTCAGTCTACTATTTGTTAAGCCAGCAAGTTAGAGGCCAGCTATGCTCCTTCTCCAATAGCCCCTTCTTGCAGGCTTTTCGAGTTCGGTTCTCACTTGTCGGAAAAACGTATCGTTTGACTTCAGTTTTCACTGTCTATCACTTGGCACACAAGGTTTGACCCAGATCTATCTATTTCGATAGTTGCCTAGTTTCATTCTTACCTTGTGATTACGATCTGGGTTTGAATTAATCCCAATATTGGTTAGTAATGAACTGCACGGCTTGGTGTTTTTTTTTAAATTTTTGTTCAGTTTGGTGGTATTAATCACTTTTTTGGTACAATAATTTCACACAAGTCGGGGTTTTGTAACGTTTTTGTTGAAGAAAAGTGAATTTGTCTTCAAAGAAGAATCTGGGTTTTGGTCTTCATGCGCTGTAATAATAAGGTTATTAATGGATGTCAATGGGCAGAAGTCCGTTGATGTAAAGTGTTGATTTAATATGAAAGCAAGTCTTTTTTCATCAGGAAGATTGCTCTCATTGATTACTGAGTATTTTGTTGAATTGGTGGAATTTTTATGGTTAAGTTTGGTTGCTGAATTGACTTGCATGATTTCACAATATTTGTTTCTTTTGTCCAACTTCCAACCTACTTCATCTTCAGTTTGTTGTGCAGAGTTAGCTAGTCATATGGTCCAGAAAGGCAAACGGATTTTTTGGAGTACACTATGATTCTTGTCTTGAACACTACAGGGAATCCTTGGAGACTTGAGTTCGATTCGTTTTTACCAATTCAGCTAAGTTGGATCAAGGTTTTGCCAATATCATGTTGATTACATAAAGTTTGTTTGTTGGGAGGATCAGCTGAAGAGTCTGAATTAGTGGAGAAATTCTACCTGGGTTATTGGGTAGAGAAAGATAAATGATATGTACTTTATTTGGCTGGCAAAACGTTGGGAACATCATTGGAAACTTATTCTGAGGAGCAATGGATGCATTGCAAGCTGTTGCTTCTGCAGTACAAATAGTCTCAAGTATGGTGGGGACTGTCACTGCGTTAGAACAGGCCTGTAGGAATTTGGATGAAGCACCAAAGAGAATCCGCAGCCTAGAGGAATTTGTCTGTAGTCTAGAGAATTTAACACGTCGAATTAGACAAAAACATGCTTACAAGCTTCATAACTCTCAGTTAGATCAACAAGTCCAAAGCTTAAATGCCTTGATAGAGCGGCTCCATCCAAAGATCAGTAGGGCAAGAAGGATTGTCTCGAGAGGTAGGGTTAAGAATTTGGCTAAGGTCGTTTGGAATTCTATGGCAGGAGACCCTCTCGAGAAACTGACAAATTCAATTAAGGACGATTTGAATTGGTGGCTTGAATCCCAAAGGTTAGTAGAAAACGTTGATAAGGTGATTGAATCAACTGCACTTGAAGTACCAGTTCAGTTGAAGATAAAGACTGAACAACAAGGCTGTCCAAGTTTAAATAAGTGCCACCATGTGAGGAATTTACTAAAACGACATGATTCTCATCAGGTCATTTTAATTGTTGGGTTATCCGGTATTGGAAAGTCATATTTGGCTCGTCAAGTGGCCTCTAGTCCCCCAACAAGATTTATAGGGGGTGCAGTCGAGCTTAGATTTGGACAATGGTGCAGTAGGAATGCTTGCAATGGAAATAAGGATGAATACCAAAAACGCCTTGCCCGAAAAATCTCTAAATTTCTCATACTGATTGGATATTGGAAGAAGTTTCGGGATGAAAATAGTGGAGATCTTGAATATGTTTGTTTATTACTTCAAGAGGCTTTATATGGAAAGAGCATTTTGGTGCTTCTTGATGATGTATGGGAGCAGGATATAGTTGACCGTTTCGCAAAGTTATATGATAATGACTGCAAATACTTGGTGACAACAAGAAATGAAGCTGTCTGTGAAATAACTGAAGCTGAGAAGGTGGAGTTGAGTAAAGATGACACAAGAGAGATAAGCAAGGCAATTCTTCTCCATCACAGCCTCCTTAGTGAGGAAGAACTACCAGTAAGTGTCAAAACAAGTGCAAATTTTCATCTTGCATATTCTTCAGCGTCTTCTTTATGCTGAATTCTGATTTCAGTATCAGGCACTTAAAGAAACTTGAAGAAGTCTTAATTACTTCATAATTCTCAGTATAAATGTATAAACGAGAATAGGTAGGTTCTGTGTCATCACTGTTAAAGTTATTTTGTATTTGGAGGATAAATACTACAACAATGGTTCCTTTACAAACTTCTGGAATTTTATTTTTCCATAGGGTTTGGCAGAGACCTTGCTTGATCGTTGCGGTCACCACCCTCTTACAGTTGCTGTTATGGGTAAGGCTCTCAGGAAAGAAGTGAGAGCCGACAAATGGGAAAAGGCCACTCTTAATTTATCAACATTTGCCACATGTGCGCCTGGTCCTGTCTCTTATGTCAATGAGAAAGAAGCTGAGAACACAATAACCATTTTTGGATCACTAGAGTTCAGTCTTGAAGCAATGCCTGAAGACTCTAAAAGGCTGTTTGTAGCTTTAGCTTCGATTTCCTGGGTAGAGCCTGTGCCAGAAGCTTGTCTAGAGGCTATTTGGTTAGTTCTTGGGGAGGAAAGCTTGTTCCCTCTTATTGTAAGCAAACTCGTTGAAGGTTCATTGCTCATGAAAACTGATACTGATCCCTTATACATGGTTCATGACATGGTTTCTTTGTATCTCGATAGCAAGACAAATGACTCTATTGGGATATTGCTTGTAGAGTGTCCAGCAGAAGAAGCAGCATTTATTTTCCCTTGGCTTCTTATTTATGGAAAGGAGAACATCAAAAAGATTGCTGAACAAAGATTCAGGGTTCTACTTGATACTGTGGAAGAAAATCTGGCAGTGTCAGCATTAGAAGCTCTTATCCAAGCTCTGATGGCTAGCAAATCCATGTCTGAACTTGAAACCAGCAGAGCAAGATTTAGTCGCATATTGGGACCCAGGATACTGGATTTAATCTCATCCGACTCAAAAAGTCTCATTGCTGTGACAGCAGAAGCCATAACTAATGTATTTGACAAGGATGACTATGCAAGTTATTTTCCTTCCATTGAGAACGCTGATACAATACATAAGATGGCAAAAGTACTAGGGGAGACTGAGGACCCTATTGTCCAAATTAATATGTTAGCTGTTCTTGCAAAATTTGCTGAATTTGGATGCCCGGAGACAGTTGATGAGGTGCTTCAAAGTATTCCCTTTAACCGAATAGCCGACTTGCTATCTGAAGATATTGAAGAACTGCATGAGAGCATATTTAACATATTGTTCTCTTTAACCAAAGCCGGAAAGTCAAAGGCCGTTGAGAGAATGCTCAGCTTTAAAATTGAAAAGAGTCTTATTAAAATTCTTGAGAATGGATCTGAAGTACTTCAAAACCATGCCATAGTAACTTTGAAGGCATTCTATGAGATGTCTCGCACTCAAGCAAATGTGCCTGTTTTCCTTGGTAATCTAGACCTTCTTCCGTGGCAAGTTAGGCTTCGTTTGGAAACCTTTATTTTGTCAGATCGAACAATTTCTCATTCCCCCAAGTCACAGACGTTTGAGGACCTCATGCACAAGGTACTAGATAGCAATAGCAAGAAGGTCTTGGAGGCACTGCAGGATCTCATACCAGTTGTTGAGAAGGCAGGCGATTCTCAAAACAGAGAGATGATTTTGCGAAGTCCCCTCATCAAAAGGTTATCAGAACTTCTGCAAAGTAAGTTCTCTCAAGAAAACCAATTGAGATCTGAATCTGCATTTTTGTTGATGAAGCTAGCTTGCTCAGGTGGAGAACCTTGTATCAAGAAATTCTTGGACTACAGTATTATCCCTGACTTAGTGAAGATGATGCATTGTCAAATTGCAGAGTTGCAGGATTCAGCTTACACAGCATTGCACCAAATGCTTTTTGCCAGTGGAGGTATCCATGTTTTCAACAAGATTTTCCAGATAAGTCTCATAGATAAGATGGTTCTGTCACTTGATAGTAAATCAATGAAGACACAGGAAGTGAACTTACAATGCATTTTCGATCTCGTTGAATTGGGAAACAAAGTCTGCTTGGAGCGGATGTTGTCTTTGCAGCTGGTAGAGAAGCTTGTGAAATTGGAAAAGGCCAATGGTGGCACTGGAAAAACTGTGGTTGAATTTCTCAAAGAGATGGATAGATGTAAGCATCTATCCGGGATGGAGCGCCGAGTGTTGAAGCAACAAGTTGTTAGGAAGATAAGAGCATCCTTGAGAGGCCATAAATTTGAAACTCAAGTGTTAGCAGCTGCTGAAGGTTGCATTTCTGAGGGATCAAAAGCTAGTAGTGGTAGCAGTAGATGCAGAAGGTGATACGGCTACATTTTAGTGTTGTTTACATTTTTCTGATGCCATTTAAGTGGAATATTGGAATTCGATAATGGACATGTTTTTCCATAGTGAGGCCAAGTTCTGTGACTTGTGGTCATGCAATCTTCGTCTTCTCATGTCTCAAAATTTCCCTTTACGTTAGTTATTACAGAACATACTTGAGTATATGAGAAAACATCGTTCTACTGTTGAAGCTAAAGATTCATGTACACATTTGGCGTGTTTGAGAATGAATGGCGTTCTATTCAAACCCCCAACAAATCGAGCTGTTTGGTGGATGGGGTAAAATCTATGAAACAACTTGAGCCAAAATAAGGCACAAGGTTCAGCGATCTCCCTAGGAGAAATCACAATGGAGAAATATTGACCTGAATTATTTGGTAAATATAAAAAATTTATTGATATAACACAGTGGAATCAGTATTGTATTCAATCCACCTCTATTTGTACCTTTTAGACGTTCACAGACTTTCTAATTCTGCATGTACATACAAGTCATCATCTACAACTAATATGCAGATTTAAAGTCCATAATCAAGCTATCTGATAGGACTCGGATGATTAGATAATCGGGTCTGAAACATGATTCTGCAAAACTAGGGTTAAAGGATCTCTATTTTGAGTCAACCTGTGAGCTCCTCCATCAGACCCTGGTTATCCAAGAAAGAAAGAACAACAAAAAATGAATCATTTGCAGAAACTCTATATTACTATATCATAAAACAGGCTAAGATAACAAAGTTAATGAGGCAACCAACCCGTGCAATATACTGCTCCGCATCAGTTCGTTTCAAGAAGTGCATCGAATGCCGTGCAAGATTGGCTGTCTTATCACTGAGTAATATGCCTTCACCCATATCATCAAGAACCCTCACTTTGATGTAGGGATCTTTGGGTGGCACCATATCCTGGCCAAGACAATAACTTCACCATCAACATAAGTTCAAAAGAATTGGACTTGCTAAATTCCAATTTACTAGACAAAAACTTGTTTGTTTAAATTCTCTTGGTAACCTAAGACCTGCTTGCATAGTCTAGAAAGGGGGAGGGATTTCATACCACATTCAAATCAATGTCCACATCTGCCATGTATGATTGTAATGCAGCAGAGTGTTTCCCAAAATAGGTTTTCTCCGAGTCGCTGAACTTCTCTTGAATTTCTTCTGGAAGTTCAAGAAGCTCTAATCCTACATTCCATGCCAAATTTCTTATAATCTCAGCCCGGTTGTACCTACACGGTTATATAAATGAGCAAAGAAGACTAATTAACGAGGATGAAAGGGTTGGCCTATGGACAACAAGAGAAGTTTTCTTACACATATGCCATTAAGCAGCGCTTGTTGCGAATTAATGATAAATGGTGGATGAGTGCACCATAGTGATCTGCATTTCTAGTTTCTCTGACATCCACACTTTCTTCTTGCATTTTCCTAGCCATATCAAGTACATCAATTGTGTTCAGAGGAGAGAATATGAATTGCTCCTAGCATAATGACTATTCAGAACAAAAATTGAATGACACATGCAAATCAACATCCTAGGACAGAAGCACTTCCGTATGATTTTAACAAGATTCTCGTATCTTGTAGCTAAAATCAAAGCGATCATATATGTCAATTACAATTTCAGACATCTCCTGCTGCAGGAACCCAATGACTGAAAAAACCACTGGAATCTTTTGAAAGATCCGAGCACTCCACAAAGTGCAATAAACTACATATGCACGCAACAGTTAAGCAAATTTGTCAAATACCAATTTCAGAGAATTCAGAAGCTGTCAAAAATTCTAGCAGTTGACTTCTAAAACAATAGCCTTGAAGTTATTGACACGTATGGAATGATGACCGAGATGAGGTAATACCTTATCAAAGCCTCAAGTTCCGTATAATGCTGAGTACATTGATCAACAACTTGATTGAAAAGCTCTTCCTTTTCCATCACATATGTAACAACATCGGCAAAGAAGCTTATTATAAGGTAATCAAACCTGATAACCCAGTAACACTAAAAAAAAAACCCTTTTGATCCATAATTGTGAGAGTATGTATATGAGGCAGTGGGTGGGCGCGAGAGAGATCTTACATTGAAGTGCTGAAGCTGACCTTTTTCGCCACTAGCGAAATCTTTCACAAGCTCATAACCCTTTCTTGTGTACATTTTCCTCAAACTGACAAAATTAGTGTAAAAAGAAATGAAGAATTAACAAAAATAAATTAAAAAAGAACTTCTCCTTGAATTGCTCGTTCACTTTTCAAACAAGATGATATTCACACAAACATCATATCCAACAGGCTGTGTGCATGTAATTGAAAATCTTAAGGAAACGAACATACGTAAAAATGAAAGATCCGTATAGCTATAAGCTTTCCACAGAGATAATGAGGAAGAAGTACCTTCCCGGTATGTTTGGGAGCAAAGAAGGTGAGGCCACGAGGGAGAGAGAGACAATTAGGGATCGGAAGGGTTTTGGCGGGAAAAACATGCGCATGTTTTTCGCGCACGTGCGAAGCATGCTGCTATGTTATCAAACTATAGCGTTTCGTGCGAAGCATGCTGCTATGTTATCAAACTATAGCGTTTCATATATTAAACCTAATTCCAATTATTAAAAAACTCAACGGAACTATACAAAATTTGAATTGTTCAATTATTTAGTTTAATTTTTAATTTTTTAGTCGATTATTTTAATAACTCTTATTATTAAAAATTGATCAATTTGTTAATTAGTCGATAAATTTTTTAAAATTAATAAGTTCTTATAAATTAAAATAAATCAACTAATTTTTATTTAACAATATCTTTTTTCAATCAAACTTTAAATTCTTCTTTAAGTAAGAATAATCTCTTGCAATAATATTTTAAATTCTTTAATTTTATTTAATCTTTATTCAATTTTATAACCAGTTGTGATCGCAGTATAAACAAATGTAGCATTGTATTTTTATTTGATTTCTTTCTTGCCCCATCCATGAAACAAGAAACAAAATTGCACAATAAAAAAAGTGTTTATTGATTTATTCATTCCATTTTAAAAATATTTATATCACACATACTAATAAGGACATGTTTCATAATCATATTTGAATCAAATCAATAATAATTTCTAGCTATATTTTTATAATTATGTCAAATGAGGTGTTTGACAAACAACTTATTAGCTATTTTTTAACTTATTGACTAAAAGTTAATTTTTTGACTATCTTAAAAAATTATTAATGTGTTTGGTGAATAACTTATTAATTAGCTTATTTAACTTTAATAAGTTGATTTCTAAAAATTGCATAAGAGGAGCTTTGAGATTAACTGTTTGCTTAATGACAATATTACCCTCTACTTTACTCTCAACTTTTGCTCTGTATATTTTCAAAGTTAGCTTTTTTTTATCGTACTAAAGTTTGAAAGAATATAATAAAGGGGTTAATTAAACTTTTTAACCTTTATTTAATTTTATAATATTAGTTTACATTTAAAAATACCATAATATTAAGTTTTTGAACATAAAAAGTCATGTCAAATTAATATTTTTAGTATATAACTACTATATATTGTATATGTTTCATACTATAATTATAAATATTTTAATTTATTAAACAATAAAATTCATAAATATTATATGAAGAATACTAATATGATGTAACTCGCTACATCATTCATATCAATAGAGAATTTAACGATAAATTATTATTATTGTTGTTGTTGTTGTTGTTGTTCTTGTTCTTATTGTTGTTGTTGTTGTTATTGTTATGTTTATTAATAAAATTATAAGCTTAGTATTTTAAAATTAAATATCTAAATTCTAAATTCTTATAAGAATATTCAACGAAATATTAAGAAATATAACATTCATGATCTTACATTTTTTTTTAATTAGCTGAACAGTTAATTTTACCAAATATCTTTAATAAACAACTGATATTATCTACTGGTCAAATCAGCGGATATAATCAGCGATCGACTAACAACTAATGCAATTCCCTATTTGCTAAGCAGTATAATTAGAATCATATTTGAATCAAATCAACAATAACTATTGTCTCTATCTTTATAATTACGTTACAAGAATATTATAATATATCTCGTAATCATATTTTAATTAAATCATTAGAATTTCTATCTTTAATTTTTATAATTATGTCATTTTATAATTATTTTATAAGATAGCATAGTTTAAAATTATTTCATAATTAGATTGTAATCTTGAGGCAATCAAGGAAGATTGGTTTAAAAGATTATTTACTTAATTTTAAATAAAAATTATTATAATAAATTAAATCGAAAAATTAATAACCTAATTATCGGGAGATTGGCAATTGCCATACTGGCGTCAAGATGGCTCCCCCCATCCCCATTATTAACCAACTCTTAAAATAGAGTAAAAAGGGTACCCCAAAAGTTTATTGATATGCTCGCTTTCCAAGTTTGCGAATACTCTCGAGTCCATGATTTCATGATTATGTCATGGATTAATGGGATAAGTGCGTGCCGGTCTATATGATTGGTTGTCACTACCGTAGCGGGGGGTCCATTCAATTCTTTTATTCGTTATTTGATCAATAATGTCACGGCATTTGCTAGGTTCGTTCGATGATTCACTTTCAATGACAATGATGATGATGATGATGCTATGATGGGAATAAGGAAATAGGGTAAGCAGTGGTTTGATTGTGTTTTGGATTTGTAGCCACCACAAGTCCTTGTTTTGATCATGGTAGCTTTCTAGCTTTCAAAGACTCCAGTTAAAGTGAAATATATAAAAAATGTGTGAATCCACATTTGTCTTAACTTTAAATGTGATCATTTATATCATAGATTGAACCCTTTTTTCAATGTGCTTGACTTCTATGTGCCATAAGGCTAGAGCTGCCGTTCTTGAATACCAAATTTGCATGTTTGGGCTAAAGTCAATTTGGTTAGTAATGTGTACCGTGGTTTTCTATCTCATGCAGTATTGATTTCAAGTCTTCATTCGGGTCAAATTAATCATAAAAGGTTTGAATTTTTTTAACTTTTTAGTTTAATTTATTTTAATAATTTTTGTCATTAAAAATTATTTGATTTATTAATTAATCAATCAATTAATAAGATCGTATAAATATGAAATAAATTAATTAATTTTTATTTAATTATTTTTAATAAAACTTTAAATTGTTCGGTGAGTAAGAATAATCTCTTTTAATCATATTTTAAATTCTTCAATTTTTTTAATCTTTAACCAGTTTTATATAGGCATATCAATGGGTCAGGCCGAGTTTGAGCACTGACCGGAATGGGCCAGCCTATATTTAAAGAAGAAAATTTCAAAACAACATTATTTCGAAAAAAATAGACAGGCCATGAGAGGGTCGGTTTGGCTCGAGTAGGGCTATTATTATCATCCATAGTTTTATAACGCTTTAATATCATTTTAACTTTTTAAGCGTTACACCTGTTGTTTTATTGTTTTAACTTCCAATCCAATTTTTAAAGTATTGGTTATTTGAGAAAGGAGATTATTAACTTTACTATACAGCATAAATTTTTATTTTAAAAAAAACAATATCAAAATCAATTCGTATCTTATTGATTAAAAAATTTATATAGGTTATTGAATTCCAAAAATTGAAAGAAAACCCTTTTGATATATTTCTTCATTCAAAATTCAGCTTATAAAATTGATAAAAAAAATCATTATATCCCATTAAATAAAATTTTTTATTTTTTCTTCGTATAAAATATCATGGGAAGATATGTGTCCCGGATCATTCATGAAAGTTTTGAAAATGAAAGAAAAATGGAATACCTTATTTCGATTCTATCTCTTCTTTGGAAGTGGTATTATGGTTCTAAACGAGCTCCAATCTCTCGAGACCTTCATAGAATATGATCATCAATACGTAGTTAAAGTTTTTCTACAATTTTCTCAAAATATAGCCGCTCTTAATGAGTCAGAGGATCCGTATGCTTATGAATAATATGAGCAACTACAAGAGACCTTAACTTTTATATATAACTTCCATATCAAACTTCCTTATCACAAGTCTGATATAGGTCCGATCTATACTAATCGAGATCTGTTTTTCTCCTGAACTTTGATCAATTGATTTAGAACATTTATTGGATTACTTTATTACTTTTATCTGGATTAAATTACGTAAATTAACTAATAATTTATTGAAAAGTCAAAAATTACAATTAACTATTTTCCACGTAATAGGAAAGAACAAAAACGCAGAACATATTTGGCACGCTAGCTTTTTTCAGCACTCGCGTAAAGAGTTCAGCGTAATGAAGTATGGACTTGTTGAATCGATCAATGGTCTAACTACTAAGTATATATTTGAAAATATGTTCAAACCAATTAAAACGTAATGCTCCAAAGTCATACTATATCTACAGTACTATATTAAGTACGTTCCACAATTTGATTATTTCATGGTCAATTAATTTTCCACTTGGTCAGTCAAAATTTTCAATTTTCCATTCAAATTTGCTTCGCCAAAATGTAGAGCAGAAGAGTGGTCTGCATAATTTACTACTGTTGGCATTGGAAACCTTTAGTCAATGCTACTTTTTGTCAAACTACAATCAATCTTAAGGGTTGGAACTTCTGTTGGATATCCTAAAATTGGAAGAATTGGAAATGGATTCATATGGCTGAAAAATAATTTAAAATAAATATAAGTAAATCACATATATATCATTAGTATTATAACAAAAATAGTTAATTTCATTCGAAAACAATAATTAAACAAAACCAACCAATTAAGGAGCGGTTCTTATAAGCTGTGGATGAAATGAATGGTACGTAATAAGGAATATAATATCGGCCTTAGAGGGTGGTCGAGTTGGTGGAGTAAGGAGTATGGAGTCAGAAGATCCTGTGTTTGACTCTTGTTACCTACACTCTCTCGATCAAGCCTGTTATACAAGGCTTGTCCAGTGTGGAATAACCGATTGACCTGATTTGCAAGCTATTGCGACAGTTGGGAGGTTTACTTAGTGCGTATACAAAGGACAACAACTACAGGTTCCTTCTTTCTAAAAAAGAATATAATATCACATGTGTCACCTTTGCATATTTATTAGAGTAAAATAAATAAAGAAGATATTGGTTTTTATGTAACCTGATGTTTAAAAAAACGAATCAGAAATTAAACCGATAGATGAGAGGTTTAAAGTTTAAAATAATTAACTAGTATTAAATTGTTATAAAATTGATTAAAAATTAAAGAAATTAAAAAATGATTGAAGAATACTATCTTTATTTATTAAAAAATTTAAAATTTAATTAAAAAATGTGTTAGTTGCAAATGAAATGATTTATTTTTGATTTACTAATTAATAAATTAATCAATTTTTAATAACAAAATTTATTAAAATAAATCGACCGAAAAAATTAAGAAAAATGCTAACATAACGGTCAAAAGTTCCATTATTAAGTTTTTAAAACAATTGATATAAATTCAAGCAAAAGCATCGAAATAGAAAAAGAAAAAAACAGGAGGCGGCCACGTACTACATCGAGGAAGATCGTAACATAGGTCAGCAATGGTGGGGAAATTAACTTTTAATCGCATATATATTTATAATCAATTCAATATTAATTAATTAAGTTTTATAAAACAATTGGTTAACAGTTAAGATTGACTTTTTCTTATAGTATTATATATTACATTAATAAATTAAAAAATATATGGAAGATGTTAACCTGTCTTTTAATTATTTTTAAAAATAAGTTATTGTTGGATTAAAAATAATAATGTGCTGGGGCATACTTTGACTGAGTTACCGTATGACGACCATTTCTATACGGTGTCACTTCCTCTTGTTGTTTCCTTCTCTTAGTTTACATATAAAAACAAGTCATACACATACAACTTGGCAACTCGGAGTAGTGAGACATTCATTTGACAAAAGCTCTCACCAGGAAAGATCCAGAGGAGAGAAAAGGGCCATGGCAGGCTTGCAAAGATCTGCAGTGTCTTTCAGGAGACAGGGATCTTCGGGGCTTGTGTGGGACGATAAGTTTTTGTCAGGGGAGCTTAACGAGAACCAAGTGTACCGCAGCAACAAGCAAGGTGGAGAAAACGAAGAGAAGTTTGATGCCAAGCGAGAAATGGATGCTAGGATGCGGTCTTCGAGATCACCAATCACCTTTGAACGAAACCGATCCAACGGTGGACAGCGAGGCTACCGTAACGGAAAGGTGTCCCCGGCTATAGAGCCGCCGTCACCGAAGGTATCTGCATGTGGGTTTTGCAAGGCTTTTGGAAAGCCGCCCAAGAATCATCAGAAAAGAGGCGTTCAAGGTAGATCACGATAGCTTTTTTGGTGTTTCTTTCCTGGTCTCTGAAGACCCATTATTATATATACAAATATTTATATATAATATTAGGTTTAAGATCTCTCTTCTCCTTAAGATACAATTTCTTCTTCTTCTTCTTCTTTTGGTTGTCTTGTTAAGTTATTGTTGGTAACTTTTAGATGCTAGAGATGGTTTTATGGGCTTGGATGGATGTAATTATGTGAATATTAGTTTGGTCAGCAAGAAAATTTTGTGTTCTGTATTTGAATGTTTCTCTTTCGTTTTGTTTTTTTGCTATGCTTGAACCTAATCTCTTATTATCACTTCATAGATCAGCCTTGCTTTTTCTTTGAAGTTATATTATGCAATGTTGTAAGAAGATTAGAAGAGAGATATATGCATAATCTAGGAGAGTGAATCTTCTGTTCTTTTCTGATACCTATAGGCTCTCCCGTAGGCAGAGACATTTTGGTTTTGGTGACCTTGGGATCACCAAAGAAATGATGGACTAATGAATATAGCCATTTTTGCTTACCAGTGCCTAGTTGTTTCTTTGCCAACACCTAACCCCACTTGTATTTGCTGTTTTCTTCTGGTTTGGACCAAATAGCAATCCTATCCTCACCAACCCTATGTGGTTTCGGTCAATTTTGAGTTCTTAGAAAAAATAAAGAGAGAGAAAGTGTATTTCTTTTACCCTTATCATGTCTTCTCCTACTAAAACATTCATTGGCATGCCAATTATCTTAAACTTAATATTCCTAAAACTTATAAGAATATAATACTTGAGAGCTTGTGCCTTCCTTATCCCCAACTCAACAAGAGAATTTTGGGGTTGAGATTCTTGTTTAGATGACATTATCTTGAAAATTCAGAGAATGTTGCTAAAGTCTATCTGTTAACAGATGGTGGATCCTATTAGTTAGTGGTTAGGCATGTCTCTGTTTTACCGAATGCCCTACTCCAATCATGAAAAGATTATTGTTCACTATTTATTTATTGGATTTTTGGTACGAAGATAATGACACCCATCAAGCCTTAATTAGGTGGCACAACTCATCCAACCTTTGACCTAATCCTCATAATGTTCCAAACTAATTGATCCCAACTTTAAATCTTGACAATTTCCTTTTGAAACGACAAGTTTTATGTTTCTATCAATCCTTTTTTAGTCAATTCCTTTTATTTTTATTGTATGTAAATGTACAAGTGTTCTGTTTTTACGATGCAAGTTGTCATGCCCACATGATTATCAAGCAAATGCCAAAAATAGCTATTGAAGCAACATGACATCAAGTTTGTCGATTTATGGTACAATGAATGCTTCCTTCATGAATATGCTGGAGTAATAATAGTGATGGCTCTTACTTGAAACAAATTACCAACAACTTAGTTATATACTTTACATTTCAAGGAAAATGCAAGTTGAGCTAATTATACACAACAAAGCATATGCATACACATTCTAATTGTTTTAAACTCTATTCTAGTTATCTAGTTACATATATATATATAATTTGATGTTTACCTAATAACAATCGCACGGTAATACAGTGTCTAGAGCATTACCAATCAAAAGGTGGTTACCACCAAAATTGTCATGAAATGCCCTAATAACTCGATCGTGGGATGCCATATTGCACCTTTCAATTTCAACCACGTACACACAATTGGATAAAGCTCTCCCATCCCCCACCTCACATAAAAATCTTAAATAATTAAATATGCAAGTTCATCACGTAAATATATCCTTAAATAAAAATAAATTTATCGAGAGAATTAGCAAAATTAAATTAAACTAGAACGCTTACGCTTACCATTTATATATACCTAGTTATATATATATATATACTAGTTAAACATTTAAAAAAAACGGAGAAATCCTCGATCACTATTTTTTAGATGCGAATTAGGTAAACCTTCGGATTGACGCAATAGTCTGCACATCACGTCAACTGGGTACTACAAGTCATGTACAATAAGCTCAATTAAGAGAGCGTAAGTAGGAAGATTCGAATACAGACCCTTTTAATCCCATACCTCCTACTCTACCAACTCGACCATACTTAAAGGACTAGTTAAACATGTATCATATTCTTATTGATATATATAATAGTAATTACTATGAGACATTGTGCAATATAAAGGAAATTCTAATAAAAAATGATACTCTCTCTATTCATTAAAGATAATTTTCTTTATAAAAAGATATATTGTACAATTTTTTAATTTTATTTGGATTAATTTGTCTTTAAAATTCTATCATATATAATTTTTTCATGAATGAATAAAATGTAAAAACGTATAATTGGATATAATAATCATCCTTAATCCTAGTGGGACACGAGTTCTCGGAAAATATCAAATATTATAATTTTGTAAAAGTAAAGTTTGGTTTGCATAATTAAAGATAATGCTCGGTCATTCACAATCAAGACGTCCACAATTAGAACTCTTCTTCAATTTCAAGCTCTAATCCGTAGACTGAAAGGCACGTCCTTTCAAGTATTAAAGTGCGAAACGTCACTTTGATACTATAGTGTTGATGGTTACATATGGTTCGTGGTAGTGATGATTTTGGATAGTTTCTTTTTGACTCGTTCTCACGCTACAATCTTCTGTTCTAATTTTATTTTATTAAATTTTATTTATATATTTATATTGGTTTTATTTGGCAATTTACTGGTTACATTTTAGCTGTTAGTTAGTTGATAATTAATTGATTTGACCAATAGATTGTATTAGTGATTTATTAAAAATATTTACTAAAATTAGCTGTTTATTATTATTTGTTGATATGTAAAATGACTTATGAAAGCATAATTTTTTAAAAAAATTATAAGGACATGAATTTGTCACCTGTGTGTAGGTTTTTTTTTATTTTAATTTTTATTTTTATTTTTATTTTAATTATACTATTATTATTTTAATAAAAAATTAAATTAAATTTTGAATTTAATTATTACTTTAATAAAAATAAAAATAAATTATTGATTTAATAAAAATTAAATTAAATTATAATTATGTTATTATTAATTTTATAAAAAATTAAAATTAAAAATACATTATTGGTCCATTAAGTGAGCATTTGCAAATGCACGAGCCCGTGCATTTGCAAACATTTTTTAATTTAATAAAAAATAAATTAAAATTAAAATTTAATTATTTTTTAATAAACATTAAATTATAATTATAATTATGTTATTATTAATTTTATAAAAATTCAAGTTAAAAAGAAAAAATGTTTAAGAGTTAAAAAGAAAAAAATGTTTGGGAGTACTTATAGTTAGGTTTTGTTTATTTAAAAAGGTATAATTGATTTCTAAGTTGTACATGATGAAAACGTTGTTCGAAACGCTGCTATTGTGTAGCTTTTCCAAATTCAACGGTTTGGGATAAATTCGCTAACTATTCATCTTCTTATCAAACAAAAATTTCAGTTGTTTGAAAAAGTCAAACAGTTGAAATACTTGAATCAGCTAAAAAATAACGGATTCGTTGTTCTCGAAACGTAGCCATTGGGTTCACGTAAATATGTAAATAAGATTTAATAGAACATGATAAGAACATTACAATCGGTATAGAAGATCTGATCCTCATTCTCATAGATAATAACTTTTTTTTTCTTATTAATCAGTTCCTACCATATTTTATTAAATTTTGTCTACATATTTATGTAAGATTCACTTAAATATATAAATAAGATTAAGTGACACAAAGTTAGAACACCCTAACAAAAATATGGTGCTCCAACCCTATTCTTTTGCCCTTTTTATTATTATTTAATTTAAACCTACGTATGAATTCTAATATAATTGGAATTTTTTACTTTTTATTTAATTTTCTGAATTATCTTTTTTCTTTTTGATTTACGAATAATTGCTAGTATTTTAAAAATTATGCTTCTTTCGTTAATGATTGCAACAGGAAAGAAAACCATACGACTTTCACATCAAATACTCATATTTTATAATAGCCAAACTTTTAAATTTGAAAAATATAAGTTTATTTAATTACTCATAGACAATGTACAAATAAATTATACTAAAAATTAGACCTGACAAAATTTCGTCTGAATCGATAACCTAACCCTGTCCGATCCAGAAAAAATCATATACGAATTAAAAATTTTTGACCGAATTTAAATCGAGTTGACCAATTGTCCAAATTAAAATCAAATTTAGATCTACGTTGACCTAATCAGACAAAATGTCCAAAATTTTAAAATAACATTTAAAATCGATTAAAATTGTCCTATTTGAAATTTAAAAGCAAAAAAATAATTGTTTCAAAATTTGGCGAAGAAATTTTTTTACGTAATTTTGAATTTTAATTTGAACACATTTTTTCTTTTCTTTTTCTTTTTTCTTTGTGGCAAGAGATAGGAAGAAGATGGTGCAATTTAATAGCCTTTTGTTATTAGTTAAAATCGGACAAACCGATTATGAACTGGATTGAGTGTTTTTCAATCCAGTTCAGTTTCGGGTCAGCTTAGTAAAAAAAGAGCTTCAAACCAGTTGAGGATCATGAAATTTTTACATTTATCCGAATTGTTCAGAACCAGTTTAATTTGAAACCAATTTTTTGCCGACCTTACTAGAAATTGCCAACCCTACTAAAAATTCACTTTTGAGGTAGTGCCAGCATGAGGTATTTATTCTTCATTAATGTTCATTTGAAATATTTAGAAAATCAATGTTACATTGTCAATGAAATTTAAAAAAATGATAGTTTCAGTAAAATCTACAAGATAAATAATAATGTTATGATAATTTAAAGTTTTTAGGTATTTAATGTTAATATTTTAAAATCATTCCGAAAATTAAACCGACAAGACAAGAAACTTTTAAGTATTTAATATTAACGTTTTAAAAGTGGACAAGAAAATTAAACCGGTAGGTATGTATGTAAAAAATTTGAGCTTCACTCAAGTTCGGGTACGGGCTACCCAGGTCAATTCAACTAGAGCTCAAAATTTTACAAAAAAAGAATGACGTCGTTTTAAAAAATTTTAAGTGAAAAAAAAAGAAAATAATCAAATTGATTCTAGACCGGATCGAAGTCATGCCGACAAAACCCAATTAGGCTTGGGCTCATGAAGTGTGCCTTGAACTTGAACTCGATCAGCTTTTCTTTCATTGCCTCTTTTTTTACAAGAGATGGCAACTGACAACTCAGTAACAGAGAGAATGTAAGGACTGAACAGTGGAATGGTTTAAAGCGCACACAGGAACAAAGACATAAGACATGCGATGTCTAATCAAAGCAAGGGGATTTCCTGTTCTCAAACTACCTGACGAAAGCTAAGCATAGAACATTGTATTTAGGAACTTTCCTTGGATTGTAAGTTCTTGCTTTAGCATGTGCGGCCGACTCCTTACGGAGCTTTGTCCTTTTAATACAATTCGAAACGACATCACTTCGACCGAGTTCCCGTAAAGAAATGAACACTGAAAAAAATATAAACAAGAAAAAATAACTGGAATAACAGACTGCTCAATTCTTTGCAGCTCTCTTTCGTCTCCTTAACGAACCTTAAACTCTCGAAAGATGTTTTTCTGGTGTAAGATTTGTTTAGCTGGATACTGAGTGCATTGAACATGAAGAATCTGGCTATTGGGTCGTGGTCAAATTTGGTTATTTTTTTAACTACATTTTTAATCTCCACAAGCTTTGTACGTACAGAAGGTTTTGACTCTCTCTTACAGCTCCCACGATCTGGGTCTCCAGGAATCCGACCCAAATCCAAACGGGCACTCTTCGTTCGTGATTTTGGTGCTAAAGGAGATGGCTTTCATAACGATACTCAGGTTAACCGTTCAGAACTATTAACCATTTCTCTGAGCTCATAATGTATAGTTGTTCTTTTAATCTCTATCATGTTTAACTGTTTGCTTGTTGATTGAGCTGAGGATGATTTTTAGATGCACTATGTTTTAGGGCAGCGATTATATTTAATGAGTGATTTTGTAGTTCATGTGTTTGTACGGTGGAACTTGTGGGATGATTCCTGTTTGATGAAGATAGGTGATCTCATTAGTGGGGTTGAAGTTGAAGACTTAACAGTGACTATGGCTACGGAATTTCAAATGTTTTATAACTCTTTGAGTGATTTGGGCAATATCAAGTTACCTTGAAGAGGTATTTGAAAAATGAATCTTGACCTATATTGCAAGAACATGATGTTTTTGAAGAAGAACCAAATTTTGATTCGAGGCAACTGATTGGGGTTATTTAAGATGGATTTCTGAAACATTTTGACTGTCCAATAACAGAGTAAGTTTCTTTTTAGCTGGTAATCGTGTTCTGTTGCTGAGAAAATTATCTCAAGAAGTAGATATCTAACAGCGCCAACTTCGTTATATTGTTAGTGTTGTCAAACAGCATTTTGTTTTCCACTTCCTGTTCTTACTTGGCTTTAGGAAGCAAGATTAAGCATATTTTTCATTTCATTTCAATTCTTGGGAAGGATTTCCCAGTCCTGCTAGATGTGGACCAGCTAGGTGAGCTAGCATATAGTTTGCAAGGACTACTTTGTTTGGAAAAAGTCCTCCTGACTTATAATTTCCTTGAGGAATGCCTTTAACCATTATTATAATTTTTAAAACTTATGAAAAAATGATTTTAGAGAAGCATCCCGTGTATTGTACCTATCTTTCTGTTTTCAGGCTTTCAAGGATGCTTGGGATGTGGCTTGTGCTTTCCCGGGAAGAACTAGAGTTATAGTTCCAGCTGGATATAAGTTTCTGGTCCATCCTGTTAATTTGGCAGGGAATTGTAAATCAAAAGTCACTCTAGATGTAAGTATAAGCTGTTGGACACCGATTAATTGATTAAGCATAAAACCATGTAGAAATGAAATCACGGGTATCTTCTTTCCCCTGTTTGGATAATCTTATCTATTTGGTCAACACTTTGCACTTCATTGAATAGATCTCAGGTGAAATAGTTGCTCCAAAAGATCCTGTGCATTGGAATGGTTTAAATCGTCGGAAGTGGCTCTACTTCTATGGGGTTAACCATCTTACAGTGGAAGGAGGAGGGAGAATCAATGGTATGGGATGGAGATGGTGGATGCAGTCTTGCAAGTTTAACAAAAGAAATGTACTCTCACCTATTCTCAGTTTTTGAATTTGAGTTTCTAAATTCTGCATTTTCTGAATAGATTAAATTTTCCCGTGGCAGCCATGTCGACATGCTCCAACAGTGAGTGTTGCTTTATATTTGGAGTACTGCAGTTGGTTCCTTTAATTTTTTTTCTTCTTTCCAATTAGTTATCTTTCTTATCATGGCTTCAAATACTTGCTTCGATTTGGCATATTTTCTCCACTGCAGGCTATTACTTTTCATAAGTGCAAGGATTTAAAAGTGAGCAACCTTACATTGGTTAACAGTCAACAAATGCATATAGCCTTCACAAATTGTATCCGGGTTACAATATCACAAATCATAGTGAGAGCACCTGCTTTTAGCCCCAATACGGATGGAATCCATATCAGTGCATCCCGCGGTGTTGAGATCAAGGATGCCATGGTCGAAACAGGTTGGTGACCTCACTTTACTATATTTTGTTGTTTAATTTATGAGTATGGAATTACTTTTGGTAACACTATATTAGGAATAAAATTATACTTATTTAATGTATAGAGATGACATGTTGCTAACAACAGCAGTTTAAGTGTCTGTGCATTTAAGTGTCTGTGCATCAACCATGGGTCGTCACTGCTGATAGGACATTTCACCTAAGGTTATCGGATTTGTTTCTTTGAAAGTGAAGCAGGAACACTTTCACAATGATCCTGATTGGTTGTTTTATTTTGTATGCGTTATGAAATCTTACCGATCTCTGCTTTATTCTTCCTTTTAATGATTAGTTTCAAACTTAATAAGATTCTTCTTGATGCATATTCTTTTTTATGGTTCTCTATCATATTTAAACTGGACATATGTTGAATAGTTTTTATTTTGAGCTATACTTTTTGAGTTTCTTAATTCGGATTACATGATCAGGAGATGACTGCATTTCTATAGTCAGCAATTCTTCCAGAATCAGAATCAGAAACATAGAATGTGGACCAGGTCATGGTATAAGGTGATTTTTAATATAATAGTATGTATAGGACCATGTGCCATGAACAACTTATCTAATTTTCCCAACTCCTATATCCTTCAGCATTGGAAGCTTGGGAAAATCAAACTCGTCATCACAGGTGCGTAATGTAATTGTTGATACAGCATTCCTGTCCAACACCAACAATGGGGTGCGGATCAAAACATGGCAGGTAACTTCTGTATCTCCCTCTGTCTCTCTCTCACATACGCAATCAGAGATTTGAACTTTTATTAAATGATAGAAGATGATGGATATGCACTGGGAGCATTCATATCTTATTGAAATACAGCCCCTCTCAACTTTTACAGGGAGGTGGGGGCAATGTCACTGACGTCAAGTTTCAGAATATCTTAATGCAAAATGTATCAAATCCTATTATTATAGACCAATACTATTGTGATTCACGGTCTCCTTGTGCAAACCAGGTATTTGATTCTTATTTCCCCTTTCCTAAACTTGGAAATTCCTAAGGCTTCATTTCTTTTTTACCGACTCAAATAGACTAAGACATCCATTTCTGCTGAATGAGTTGATATGAGGATTATGCTTTAGGAATTTTACGTTTTGCAACTTAAGCTGCACGAACTAAGATAATTCCTGAATCCTACTCAATTGCCACAGCTTTGTACTATTGTCAATATGACATTCTTGATCAGTAACCTCAAAAAACATTTTTCGTGGCCAGAAATTAGTTTCATAATTATGTGACCTATCACTCATAACATGCAGACGTCAGCTGTTAAAGTGAAAAATGTATCATTTATACACATCAAGGGAACATCCGCTACAGAGGAAGCTATAAAATTTGCTTGTAGCGATTGGTCACCGTGTGAAGGCTTATATTTAGAAGATATTGAACTTGTTTCATCCACTGGAGTAGTTACAGAATCCTTTTGTTGGGAAGCTTATGGCTCGAGTATGGGTCTAGTACTTCCCCCATCCTGTTTCTCTTGGACTGAGAGCTTCATCAAGCAGAAGGTTTTATCATACTCCCTTCAATCTTTCTGAAGAGATTGGTTGGTTTGGCATATAGGCGCCAAAGCAGAACAGCATTTCTGTACAGGGTTCTGCTGGAATCAATTCTTCAATCAATACGTCCTCTCCCTTTCCGATGGCCAATGAAACATGTAAATCATATTTTCCTAATTCATATACGAGACCAACTGTTATAGATTAACTATTTGTAGTCTACTTGTACATAATTTAGTATGCCCGTCTACAAATAATAGGTATCTACTCCATCTGTAAACTACATTTTCAGGAGTGGACAAAGTAGGTATGAAACTTATCCATCAAAGGTTTGGTCAGGAACTTATAATAGTCATGACCGTATGGAGTTAATATTGTTTAATTTGTAAGCTTGCATCACTTTCTAGGACAAGCGCAGGTACCATTTGCCTTTAATACCCTTCCTTGATTCACCTTAGTAAACCCCAAACGAAACCATTTGGTACAACTTCCGCACACGTGGATACAAATCTACCGATGAAGGCCATTTACAGAAACTAAAAAATACAGCAGTGATCCATAACATATGAAAGGGGAGAAAAATAGTTCCTTTCCACTTCACGTCCTTCTCCTCCTCCTCCTCCACATCGAACGCTGAATCAAAGGTTGGTGTTAATTGTCACAGGGAGGATCCAGACCATCCATGGACGTCCATGAAAGTGCAGAAGCATTCATCAAGAATTTCAAGCCGCAACTTCTGATCCAAAAGCTGGAGTCCACGTAAGTTTTTAGAGTGGCAGGTAAGAATAATTGAATGTGACCAAGTAGGAGGATTAATATTATGATTCCCTTCAGCACCCAATTTTTAGCCAAGTTTTTGTCATTGATTAGGATGGTCTTCTTTTTCACCAGCAACCTTCCCCAGCTGAGGGAAGCCTCGGTTTTAATAGCTTCACTCTCTCTGAGCTTGAACATTTTGTGTTTTGCAATTCAACATCTTAATAGCTGCTTTGGAGGCTGCAAAATTCACATGAGGTGCTTCATTGAAAATGTTTGGTGTTCTTGAAAGTTTATAGAGATGAAGAGGAAGAAAGTATTAACCAGAACAAAGTTCTACATTCAGTTCAGAGGGTCTAATTCTGTTGTCATGTATATATCAAAAAGTCTTCAAGTTGGAATTTGGAAAGAAGTAAACTTGGATGTGTAGTTCATACAAATCCATGGTTGAAATCCTCGAACCTGTAATATTTATGTATTTATAGCCATGAAATTGCTATTTATATACAGAATATCAGATTAAATATTTTGATCGGAAAATTCTCAAGTTTTGTCTCATAAATATAAATAAGGCTAATCTTTTATTCTGGGTCAGTACCAGAACTCTCAATCACATGGATAGTTTAATGTACTCATCAATGCTTGACCCTAAAATGTGGATCATCCGAGACACATTAGCATGACGTACTTATTTTTTGTCCTTTTACTAAAACTCTACTTTTGTGGTAACTACATGTGATTTAGGACATAATAATAATATAACCATTCATATCTTAAAGCATTTAATTCATAATTTTAAAATTATAAAAGTGATTTTTAGTTAAAAGCATAAATAATTCCGTGAAAATAATTTTTATAGACACTTACTTCAAAGTCATTGTCCTCTATTATCATTTTTGACTTCCTCAATGTCATGATAAGAAATGCAAATCCAATTTGATACGAACTTTGACAAAATGTAGTCCAAATATCAGACAAGGAGTGAAAGAAATACCAAATAATGAAAGCCATGTTGAGTTGGACAACAACGTTTCAAGTTTCTGAAGTTGGTTCACGTCACAACGCGTCACTATTGATAGCTTTGCTGAATACAGGCTTGACCCTGAGTAAAGGTCTGATGTTACATTTAAAAAGTAGCCTTAAAATATTTTATTTTATATTTTTTTTGAGAAAAATAATTCGACGTTAGGATATTAAATTATTATTTTTATCACTTGATTGTTAATGTTAATAAATAAATTAAAATATTAAAAACTTTAAAATAATTATACGCCATTTTGCTCCATTTTATTTTAAAGTGTTTGATATTAAACAATACAATACTTGACAAAAATACAATATTTAGCACTAATCTAGTCCGGCTCATATTTAAGAACTTAATTTCGAACTATATTTATTAAAAATTAAAATCGAAATATTTTAATATCATTTTTTAAAATTCAGACTAATGTTATAAAAGTGAATAAATTTTAAAGTTTTCTATAATTAACCCAAAAAAGTATTTAATAATTATTATATCTAAAATACATATTTTAATTGTTAATTTCAGTAAATAAATTTATTAATCAAACTTTTTAATATTTTAATTTTAATAATACAAAATTAAGCTTTAGTTATATAAAAGTTAACTCTTGCAGTTTACCAAAATTGGCACATAGTTAATTTCTGCATTATGTTGATATCACATAGTTATCAAATGTTGAGATTTTCTTAACCGTATTCTTATTATATTTTATTAAATCTTATCCATAAATATACGTGGAGAATAAATAGAACAGAGGACTTATCCAACGTTAAATTGAGAGTTTCTTTAAACCTTTTCTACTAATAAAACAACTTGGCAACACCTATGCATGGCTTAGAGCCCAAGCAGCAGAGTTATTTAAGGCTGAAAAATAAAACAAGCTTTAGATGAGATTGCACTAAACAAGTTTCAACATTTACAGTGACAGGGACATGAACCAGAATTTCGCAGATAAGGTTCAAAGGATCTCCCATTTAATGGACTGAACACCTTGCAAGGTGTTTTTATTAGAAAAAGATACTTGTCAACAACAAAAAGTAAAAAGACTCAAGGAACCAAGTTCCTAAGACTCAATTTACTTCCAATGGCACCTACTATCTGATACCAGATTATATGTCTCTACTGCTGGAGCTCCTGTGTGTATCTGGTGCTGTATCAACTGAAGATTTGCTCGAGAACAGGATCGAGCCATTTCACCACCTAGAGGGATCACAGGGAGGCTATCACAATTGCATATCTCAATCATAAACCCATCTGGGTCATGGAAGAACAGTTGATCAACGTGGATCCCTCCTTCCTCTACCATTGCTCGTTTGTAATTGATTCCCATGTCTTTCAGCTTCTTCTCCACTGCTCCCATACTCTCACACTGACCAATACACCATAGAAGGAAAAGAATCTTCATCAGAACTATCTACTCATTTTTATACAATCTTTTGACTAGACTAGAGTGTGCAATGAGTATGACAGGAACCATAGAATACCAAACTTTACTAAAGTTTAATGTGTATAAACTGGTCTGCAGAAGATATCATCTTCTAGACACTGATTTGATTCAGAGATTTCTCTTAAGGGTAATAAGATTTTGAACTTTCATGGTTCAACAACCAAGAAGCAAGGGTTTATTTTTCGAATTTCATCCTAGAAAGACAGCCAGCATTGTCTACAACTGTCTTGGTTTCACCAAAACTGGCCAAACAATTCTGGAATGGAAATTAACATTAATTACTCAAAATCATCAAACAAGGATAAGTACCAAATGAAGAAAGTTGATTACCTGAAAAGAGATGTGATTGTCCTTGGGATTGATTTCACTTTTCTTTGGCAAACTTTCAGGGTCTTCAGCCTGCAACAGATGAATTCCAATTCCAAACCCAAATAACCTACAAAAACAACAATGACAAGAAACCCACAACCTCAAAATCGAATTCCATATGGAACTATACTTTCTGATCAACAAATGAAAAGAAAGAAGCTGACTTTATTATCTTTGGTTAAACTTCTTTAAAAATTTATTGAAATTCATAATTTTTTCTCATGAAGATCATTTAACAAGGTTTAGTGAAAATACCACGCCCCGTCAAAATCAAACGACCCAGGTCTCCTAATTGGGAGAAACCCAAGTGTGTTCTTGTAAAAATTAATCGATTCCTCAACTGATCTACACACAAGAGAGATGTGATTCAAAGACTTGAGATGTAGTGGATTAGCCATATTTTCCTTCATCTTCTAGGAAACAAGAATAAGAACAAACAACAAAAGACTAAGTCTGAACCAAAATCTTCCCAAACCCAGATAAGAGAACAGGAAGAGAAAGCCAACAACAACGTTTGACGATCGGTGTCAGAAAGACAATACAGTCGAGGCAAATAAGGAACGCTAAGGCTTATTTATAGAAGCCAAAGAACCGATGTTATGAGTTCTGCTATCGTTAGCTGGAAAATCCAAGGTAAGCATCCACTCATGCAAGGCACAACCTGTCGGATATGCATCAATTCTGACACGTGGTCTACGCGTTTTTCCAATCACGTCCGCCCACTTGCCAACGTAAGCTTTCAGTATTCATTTATACTTTTCTTTTTTTATTCTCAACTAATCCTCCCTCGTCGCTCTTTGCTCGCATTGGTCAGTTCGTGTATGAGGTAAAGTATTGACTAAATAGGTTTTTCATTTTCAGATCTCAATTTTAAAATTTCTAATTAGAGTATGAGAGTATTAAATCATTACACATTGTAATTTTTAAAAAAAGTCTTTTAATTTTTTAAATTTTATTTTAAAAAATATAATCATTTAAATTTTAATTAAAAATAATAATATAATATATTATGATTTTATTAGAGCAATTAAATTTTATTTATACGACAGTTCGGCTTAATTCTTAAATTTGAATTAAACTAGTTAAATTTGACTCAATATTAATAATTTATTATAATTATTTTAAATTATTAATAAAAACAATTTCAATTAATTTGATTTGAGTTTAAAAACTAAATTGAATCGACGAACTATTAACATTTAATTAAGTAAATGTTATCTTTCAAAAAGGTCTACTTGATACATGACCTAAAAAAAAGTGTTAGTCTATGTAAGAATTTCATAGTTATAGTTAGGGCATTTAATTCTATATTAAACTAACCAATATGATTTCGTCAATTCAATTATAAAATTTTTGAAATGTTTAATTTTTTGATTTAGTTTTTAATTTTTTGGTTCTAGTTATTTTAATAACTCTTTTTGTTAAAAACCGATCAGTTTGTTAATTAGTTGGTTTGATTTTTAAACATTGATATATGATGACTGTAATTGATTTTAGATGGAGTGTTTATAAAGTCTTAGCTGTCCAATTTTGTTACAATATCTTTATCTCAATTGGGATGGATTGATCCACGGCAGTACTCAAGGAACAATTGTGTAAATATAAAGTTAGTCTAAGTTTTTCTATTCCAATTATTATATTCTAAAAATTAGTATTTATTTTCTAAGATATTAATTAACTAGTACATTACTTATTCGGTCATATTTTATTCATTTTCATATATGTTTTGTTTAAAATAATATAATATCAAAAAATTTAAATTATAATACAAAGTTATTTTAAAATTATGAAAAAAATACAAATAAAATATAACATGAGAATCTGTATGATAATAATAACGAATCATTAAAATTCCGCTAAACTGATCAATTTATTAATTAACCAGTCAAGATTTGTAAACTAATAAATTTTTATAAATCAAAATAAATTAATTAATTTTCTTTTAATATTTTATTTTCTAATTAATCTTTAAAATCTTTAGATGGCAAGGACAGTCTTCGTCAATTATTTTTTAAATTCTTTAATTTTATCTAATCTTTAACTGATTTTATAATATTTAAAATCTTAAACCTGTTGTTTTATCAGTTCTAATCTAGTTTTTAAAAAATTAATTTATGTGGTTTAATCTTTTTTAATTTAAATTATTGCATTATTTAATTATATTATTGCATGATTACTTATTAGACATATTTTTTTGTCACACTTTATTAGTTTTAAATTTATTTTTATTTAAAATAGCATAGTATTAAAAATTTTAAAATTTTTATTCCGGGGACGTGGTTACCCGTTATCAGCCTGCCCGCTATAACCTAAGGAAGGTGTAGCTCGTGCATCAGATTGTGTCTGGTCACTACATAAATTTCATGATCAGAATCTTTCGTGATGGCATGTAATTGACTCAAGTGGTACATTCAGTGTACTTGTCATGTAAAATCGATTTAGACAAAGGAGGGAAGGACATACATACCAAGTGCGCTTGATGCCAAATTGGAAAGTTTCAAGTAAACACATTCTCGTGTCACAGTTTACGTTTTTTTGACTGTAGATTCACTGTTCTTGTCGTGTAAAATCGATTTAGACAAAGAAGGGCTTGTGAAAGTAACCTGGTGTTAGCTTTATCCATCCATGGTCCATCCATGTCCACAAGCGCTTGATGCCAAAGTGGACAGTTTCAAGTAACACATTCTCATGTCACAGTTTACTTTTTTTGACTGTAGATACACTATTTATTCACGTAACTTCACTCGTTACACGTGAATTATTCATTATATTTTATTTACTTTTATATTATTTGAGAATAAAATTGCGTACTATTATACCTTTTCGTATAACAACAAAATTATATCGGTTTATGTCATTATCGATCTTGTTATAATATCGAGCAAGCTAATGTCAGGCAACTTGGGTTCTTTTTAGTGTTACTCAATAGATTTTGTTTCATTTGTTGGCATAATATTACCAAATTATTGTTTTCTTTTCTCAAGTAAGTACTAAGGGGTGGTTGCCTCTCTCAATTATTGATGTTTATTTTTATTTCTAATTGTAAGATAAAATACTACAAATAGACCAATCTCATATTAATTAATCAAATAAGGGACAAGTCTAGTTAATTAGTTATTATATTGTTGAATATTAATTTAATTTTTTAAAATTAAGCACTTTTAAATTGTTATTGTTTTTAACTTATATGAATGTATTATGAGTACTCTTAACTAGCTCGAGAAAGGAATGAGCAACTAATCACATCGGGGTGATGTGGCGATACGATGTAGACACACCCAACCTTCTCATCATTGTCAAACCAGTAGGTTGCTCGAATTGAACGTGATCAAATAACTGGATTTTTAGGGGATTTTTCTAATATTTTTTATTCAAATCACGTAAAATTTTATTTGATGTATTTAAGATTTGAGCAAGTTAAATCAAACTATTAAAACTTGAGATTGATCTAAAATTTTAAAAAATAAATTCAAAACCCAACTCAAATTTTAATCAACTAAAGTTAAATTTTATTATTATTGAACCGAGTCGAGTACGAGTTATCAAATTTATCGATAAGTTCATGTTATTTGCTCATATTAATAAGACTTGGAAACAAAATTTTATATAGTAAATTGTGAAATATTGTGGCTATTTATTAATCACAATAAAAATAAATATTATATTATAGATATAATAATAACAATAATAATTATAATTTTAATGATATGCTTTTAAATTATGATTTGATTATTAAAATAATATCTTAAATAAGACTATTTTGTTAAGATCAACGTATGACTATCAAAAGTGACGTACCCACAAAACATTAAAGATAGAGAAAAAATATATTTTAAATCTTCTACTTTAAGGTTTTTGGTATAAACATTGTTTTAAAATACTTAAAAATTAAGTAGGACAGGAGGTTGAATGAGTGAAGCCATAAACCACAAATCAAAAGGAAAAGAGGACTTTTTGGCTGAAGTGACATTATCCTCTTTAGAGAGAAATCATCGTCCCCTCAAATAAAATAGAGTGAGTTAATTAAAGTATCAAAGTCATCACCATTAGTGTTCATAACTTCCAGACAATCACTTTTAAGATTCAAAGCTTATGATTTGTAATTGAATAGCAAGTTTCGAACTTTCAAAAGAATGAAATGAAATGTTACTGATTGTCACCAATAACAACATTATAATGTCAATTTCAACAATTTTTCTCTTAGAATTCTAGATTGTATCTATACGATAACAATATTTTAGTAAAAATCCTACTGAAACGTGAAATATAAGGAGATCTAGTAGTACTTTTACCTTTAACTAGTAGATAGACTATTATTGAAACTGTATCTTATCTTAATAGAAACTTCCTCAAAATCAACATCCAACAATAAAATCACGGTGGCAAGAAATCAAACCTGTTGTTGCCAACAGCACTAAAGTCAAGAAGGGTTGTTGCCAATTGCACGAAGTCAGAAAATGTAAGAAGAAGAAAATTAGTTGTCTAGATACGCGTATGGCCATATTAGTTTTCATTCATCCCATAAGTATTTCTTTTTCAGTTTAATCTCTACAGTTTAGAGAATATTTCTTCTAATTCTTGAAAGAGTTAGTGTTCTTATTGTAAAATAGAGAGAAGTTTTAACTCCTAAATTTTTTGTAGTAAAGTTTCTTCTTCATGTTCGTAATTTTTACCTTGATCTGTATGGAGTTTTTCAAGTAAAAATTTGTATGTTAATTTTTTCATAATTATTCTTTTAATCCTATTTAGTTACAAACCTACACTAATCCGGTCAATTTTCACAAAATGTAGTATCAAAGTTCGCGAGAAAATTATCACAAATTTTTTAACACAATTCATTCGATTTTCGGGTGAAGACGGTGAAAGTTGGTGAATAGTAAAATAGTAACAAGAAAGGTGGCAACTGTAGTAGGTATTTTTTTTACTATTCATAATTGTAGTACTCACTGTTGCTAGCAGTCACTGCAGCAGTTGGGCACCGTTCACTTATAAAGTACTATTTACATATGCGATACTATTCCTACGTACAGATATGATACTATTCACATATGACACTATTCATTCGTATGGATACTATTCATATGAAATAGTGAGAGCTAAGTTCTACTCGTGATAGAAGTAATGTGACAAAATTTAAGATTAAGAAGTTCAATGAGAGTAATTTCTCATTGTGGAAGTTTGAAGATGAATATTATGAGAAAAGATAATTGTTTAACGACTATTAGCAAAAGACCGACAATATTCACAGATGATAATAATTGGGATGAGATAGACGGAAATGCTATCGCAAATCTTCATCTGGCATTAGCAGATGAGATGTTGTCAAGCATAGAGGAGAAGAAGACGACAAAGGAGATATGAGATTATCTCATTAAGCTGTATGAGGCCAAATCACTCCATAACAAGATTTTTATTAAGAGAATTGTACACTCTTCGGATGTCAGAATCTACTTCAATGGTAGAGCACATCAACTCCTTGAATACTCTATTTTCTCAACTCACATCATTGGATCATAATGATTGTAAAAGGAGAAGAGGGAGGCCTTACAAGAGCTAGAGGGAAGTAATCAAAGAGGATATGTCAAAGTTGGCACTAAATGAGGTAGTGGCTAGTTATAGAAAAGTTTGGAGGGACCGAATACGGGTAAAGGATTAACCGTGTAATGGAGTAACCATACCAGATATTCAAAAGCAGTCCAATAGTTCCTAGGAACTGCTGGAGCACGTTGTTCAGTTTACAAGACAGGGCAAAGGGACACTAAGGGGGCATCGCGTTTAGGGGTTCTGAGGATGGCCACCTTACTTACGGCGAGACAAGGAGGGATTGGAAATTGGTAGCCTTTTCGACTCGCGCAGCCTGCCCCCTTCAGGTATTTTTCATTTATTTTCTTTTGTTTTTCTATCACCTACATCATTCATATATTGTCTCATTTGTATATGGGTCTACCGAAAACAACCTCTCTACTGTGTAGGAGTAAGGCTGCGTACTACAGGACCTCCCCAAACCCAGCTTCATTGCGAGATTTTGGACTAGGTGATGATGATGACATCATTGGATCATAAATTAGAGTCTCAAGAACGTTCTAAACTTGTACTTCAAAGTTTACTAGATTCTTATGATCAACCTATCATCAATTTAAGAAATAATGTCCAAGCTGACCATTTAGTCTTCAATGATTATTCCAGGAAATGTTTGCCAGTATCTGATCAAGAGGAAGTCAGATGTATTTCTAGTCTTCAAAGTATACAAAGCGCGAGTAAAACTTGAATCTGAAAAGAAAATCAAGTGTCTGAGGACAAATAATGGAGGAGAATACACTAGCAATGAATTTGATCAATTCTGCTAGCAAGAAGTCATCAAAAGACAATTTAAAACGACATACACTTCTCCGTAGGATGGAGTGGTAGAGTGGATGAATAGAACTCTGTTAGAGAGAACCAAAGTAGCTGCAAGTTTAAACAAGACTTTCTGAGCAGAAGCAGTTAGTATTGCCTGTTATGTGATAAATCAGGCCCCATCAACTGCAATTGAGTTGAAGACACTGATGGAGATGTGGACTGGTAAGCTGATTGATTATTCAAATCTCCATATATTCGGAAGTCCTGTATACGTGATATACAATCCCAAAGAAACTATGAAGCTGGATCCAAAATCTAGGAAATGCTTATTCTTGGAGTATGCAGATGGAGTGAAAGGGTAACATCTGTAGAATCCCACTGCCCATAAGGTTGTCATCAGTAGGAATGTAATCTTTGTAGATGAGCTGCATAAGAAGGTGATAGTATATTATAGACAGGTTCAGATACTACTGTTGCTCAGGTGAAAAAGGAATCCTAGATGGATTCTTATGAAGCAGGACCAGAGCCTGAGGTACAAGAAACAATAAAGTCTGAAACTTCAGAGATTCGTTGATCAAATCACCCAAAAAGGCGACCAGATTGACATTCAAACTATATTATAGAGGGCGATGTTAAGTACTGTTTTTTAACTGAGAATGAGAAGCCATTAATTCTCCAAGAGGCAATGAACAGTTCAAATGTATCTCATTGGATTGCAGCAATGCAAGAAGAAATTGAAGCTCTTTATAAGAATAAGACTTGGGAACTTGTGCCACTACCATAAGGAAGGAAGGCCATCGACAATAAATGGGTCTACAAGTTCAAGCAAAATGACAATGATCAGGTAGAGCGATATCGTACAAGATTGGTGGTAAAAAGATATGCTCAGAAGAAAGTGATTGATTTCAATGAAATATTTTTTCTGTGGTTCGACGTACTACAGTTTGAATAGTCTTGGCAATATGTATTATATTTGACTTACATCTAGAGCAGTTAGATATAAAGACGACTTTTCTTCGTGTAGATCTCGAAGAAGGGATTTATATGCTCCAACCAGGAGGTTTTGAAGAAACTAAAAAAGGAGAATTTGTTTTTTAGGTTGAATAAATCTCTATATAGTTTAAAGTAAGCGCTGAGGTGTTGGTATAAGAGATTTGATTTCTTTATTAAGAGCCTTGGATACAACATACTAAATGCAAACCCTTATGTATATTTCAAGAGATTTGGTGAAAATGACTTTACTATCTTGTTGCTGTCTATAGATGGCAAGTTGGTAACAGAACCCAAAAAAGATTGTATTATAGAATTGAAGGCTCAGTTAGCTAGGGAATTTAAAATGAAGGACTTGGGACCAGTAAACAAGATTTTAGGGATGTAAATTCCTCAAAATAGAAGTAACAAGAAGACTTGTCTTCCTCAGAAGAATTATCTAAAGAAGATCTTCCAACGTTTCAACATCCAAGATTGTAAGCCAATTTTTACCCCACTTCCTGTTAAATTCAAGTTATTCTCCGGCATGAGTCCTAACAGTGAAAATGAGAAGATGAAGATTTCTCAAGTACCGTATACGTCAGCAGCGGAAAGCTTAGTGTTTTCTATGATTTGTACAAAGCTAGACATTGCACATGTAGTAGGAGTAGTTAGTTAGTACATGATGAATCTTGGCAGAGAACATTGGAATGCTATAAAGAGGGTCCTTAGATACATTAAATTAGGAACCTCAAATGTTGCATTGTGTTATGAGGGATCGGACTTTGGTGTCTATCCTCTTGCGGTTTGATGGAGACATAAGCAACATGGAAATGAAAAGGAAGAAAGAATGGCGTGAAGATCTGATTGACTTTCAATCAAATCTTCAAGAGGAGATTGTTGATGTCGACTGCACCAAAGTAAAGAAGGGTTGCTGTTGACTGCACAAAGTCAAAAGATGTAGGAAGAAGAAGAAGAAGAAGAAAATCAACTGAGGACAGATACGCATATGGGAGGCCTATAAATAGGCCTTCTCATATTAGTTTTCGTTCATCCCAAAAGTCTCTCTTCTTCAATTTAATCTCCACAGTTTAGAGAGTGTTTCTCCTATTTCTCGAGAGAGTTAGTGTTTATCCTTGTAAAATAGAGAGAGATTGTAACTCCTAAATTTTTTATAGTGAAGTTTCTTCTTCTTACCCGTAGTTTTTATCGTGATTTGTTTGTGATTTTCTACATTAAAATTTATGTGTTAGTTTTTTCATTACTATTCCTTCAATCTTTATTAGCTGCGAACCTGTTCTAATCCGATCAATTTTCACAACAGAACCAAGTTAGATGGTTGGCAACTATCCATTCTTCCTTTACTTTTAAGAGCAATTGCCTCTAATTTCATAAAGGCCTCACTTAAAATCATATTATTCATTTAACTTCATAGTTATCATATAGTATATGAATAGTTGAATGTTCTCATTATTTAAAAAATTGAATAATAACATAGTTTATTTACTAAGGTATTGAACAATTAAATATGTTTATTGGAAAAACTAAATTTAAATACTTTTGATCATCGAACATAATATAACTTAAAAATTATTTCAATCAACTACAACAAAAGTAATATTATAAATATAGTAATATTACCGCAAAAATATAATTTTTTTCAAAATTTTTACATGAAAATCTCAAATTTCAAAACACAAATTAATACTCCAAACTCATTTCTAAAAACTAGGTGGAAGGGAACTGCTATCCTTACTAGTCATAGTGAATCCTTCATGATTAAAAACAAACCATTATGCATTCTGTTCCAAGTTGATTTATGTTGAACCAAAGGCTCTCCGATTGAAAATTCTTTTAAACTAGAAAAATCTTGTTCAATCTGTTCTACATTTATCCTGCGAGAGGATTCATTAAAAAAGCATAGATACATGTCTTTAGAGTCAAAGATTCGACTCCAACTAAATCCAAAGTGCGTTTTAAAAATTAGAGGAAACATCGAAAGGGTGGCAAAGTTTCAATAATACATATGCTTGTAGTTGTAGTTCAGTTCAGCTCAAAGTGTAAACAAATCGTGAGTTGCAGATATAGTATTTGTCAATGTCATCAACACATATCAGTGCCAACCACTTACTTACCAAGCTTGTGTTGAGTTCAAGTCATAAAACAAATTAAAGATCAAAAAGCTTCTCGCTTGTTGCTGTTAATGCACTGATCTCGCATCCACATACATGGATCTTATGATAAAGAAGAATGAAAGTGATTGAAATTGACAGATCTTTGGTTATAATCCTCGTCGACATGCACCAAGTCACTAACGTTGGTTACAATACATGTAAAAGCTGAAACTGAGAAAAGTCATAAAAGTTAGGTCACTTGACCATGTTTGTCATATGTTATATGCAAACCAGCTAAGCTACTACTCTTCCTATTGACCGACCAAACCAAGTAACCACAGCAGTGGAGCTGTACAATACTATAATCACCATTAGTGTATTTACCTTATAATTCACAAACATCAATCATGTCCTCCATTAAACCCAGTTATAAATATAGTAAAGAGGGTTGCTATGAATTTTAAAATAGTTGTTATTAGTGGGATTTATTTGCATGATTCGTTACGCTATGTTTAGTTGGACGTAAAGTTTTTAATGTAATAGAATACAATAAAATGATTTATAATAAAATATAACGTACATAAATGAATATAATATTAGAAAATTGTTGTTCGGGAGGAATAGAATAGTTCATAATGTAATATAGTGAAATGTTGTTTGAATAAAGAGTTTATAATGTAATATAATATATTTACATTCTATCCTAAACCTTCCAAATTGGAGGTTTTCTATTTTTACTGTTTAGGATAGAATGAGATGTAATATGAAACCCTCATCTTCTATCTTGTTCCATTTAATTTCATTCCATTTAATTTCATTATAAAACCTCCTCTTAAACGATGGAACACTTCCAATCAAACATAGCCTAAACCATAAAGATTCATGGTTTCAACCCACGACAGAAATTAGCAAACTAAACCATAAACCAACTAGTTTCAGAAGGAGAAGGTACATACACGAAGACTACTATATGCATGAAAGTGTGTTTCTTTATGATCCGAAAGCAATTGGCGACATACTGTATATAATATACAGAAGATTCCATGCCACCACACCTACCATGCAAAAAGAGAGAACAAAAGAAGCCTCTGGCCTGGAGTGACATAAGCCTCCAGTTTTGCTTCCTTTGCCCAGTAGAAAATTATTTTTATTGGTAAAAGTTACACAAGTTTCCTTTTAGTTTTAAATGTTTAAAAAATATATTGTTAAAAATTGTTGAAAATAATAATAATAATTACTTACCCATTTTCTTTTCTTTAGAGACAGTATCCGGTTTACGGCGACATCTATGGATTAATGGTAATTGTAAGAAGCAGTCTTATTCATAACTTAAAACCTAATTGTCAAATAGGGCAACTCCTACTTAGCAGTGCTTACCTGATTGATAGGTGATTATTGCATATTGGCCCTCCTTTTGATTGGTTCTCGTGACAATCTTCACGAGTTAGGACGTATGATGTAGATACTTTAGAAGGCGGAATTTGTTGATTGTTCAACCTGGGAAAAAATCGACCTATGACTCAGAACTGAGCCTGACCTGACTCATTAGCATCTCTATGTATAGTCTGCTTGGCCTTGAAACTCGCTTTTTAATTTCTTCGACCATTGAGAAGCAAATGCTTACTTCGTCTTGGTTAAGATATTATGTTAAACAATCGTCTACTTTGCTGTAACCTTTTCTGAAATTTAGAAGAAATGATTTGCTAGTACACAATGTCTAACAAAACTGGTTATCTGACAGTAGCTTGGATCTAATCATCATTAAAGAACGTTGAAAAAGACATCACATTGAGACTTCAAAAACGGGGAACACAAAAATCATGAAAGCTACAACTTGAGCTCACAGAAGCAGTCAGGTAAAGCATAGCCTCTTCCCATTACGTAATCATCCTTGTGAGCTATCCATAAGGCTTGCAATAATTCCTCCCCTTTCAGGCCCAGAAATGTGAGTTCGGCAAAAGCCTTGCGGTTTAAGAACAGCGTTTTATGCAACCCTTTGTAGGCTCGCATGGCAGACACCATCTTATCCATGTTCCCAAAGTAAGTAGCTATGTAAGAGTCACTGTTGATAGAGACGTAATAATCTAACGCTGCTTTTGTGTTTCCGTGCATATTTGTGAAATCCTCACCACTAAGAAGGGCAGATTTAGTGAACACATTGGGGTAAATAGACTTTAAACCATCAATTTCTATGAGGCCATCTCCAGCTGCAAGATATATATTTGTGTTTCTAGGGATAGAAAGTGCCTGGAAAGTCAAAGCTGTCTCACTAGGAGTAAGGGGGCACTTCCCTCTCTTCCTCCAAAGTTGAGCTAACTCTCCAGTCCATTTCTTTCTATCTCCTCGAGCTGCATCGATTGCCTCCACGGATGCAGGAGGAAGGCCCAAGTACTCGCATTGGCTGTATGCTACCATATCAGGTTCAAATCGAAGGTGAAGTGCAAGGAATGGCTTGGGAATAGCTTCTAAAAGTTCAGAGGCTTTTTTTTCCAAGGATCTTGTAAGGCGCAATGCACTATAGCACGCTTGACAAAATGCAGCTTTTGCATATTGAGGATATCTACAGAAAAAAGATTAATTGTGATCAAGTCATACTATTAATGGATTCAACTCCCAAAAAAAAAAGTGAAAATCCTAAAATTGTACTCTCACCAAATTTAACACTTCAACACTTGAATTTCAGAATTTCAAGAATTATATGCAGTTAGTCCAGCTGAAAAAAATTATTCTACAGAACAAATTCCAAGTGACTGTAAATACTTTAGAATAATACCTGTCCCTTCTCTGGCTCATTGCTGGAGTGATAGAAATGTAATGATGTTCCAATAACTGCGGAAGAACACTTTCAACATAATCAAATTGACCTTTCCGCTTGCTACAATCTACCCGAAATGGATCTTTTGATGCAATTTCTCCAGGAAAATCCTTGACAACTTTAACAAAGCCATTCATTTGTTGAATGAAGTAATCAACATCAAATACATCTGCAAAGCCACTGGGATAAAATATGGCTTACGTAAGAAAGTGGTTTACAGGGAAGGTAAAAAATGAGATGTAAGCATCGCTATACACAACATATCAATGTGTCATTTCCTGATCAAGACCATCTTTAGTCAAATTAATACTTTGGGCAAGTAAAAATAAAATAAAAGAAGTGATAAGACACTTAACAACTTTACTTTATGTGTTTGTGTGAGGGAAGTTTACAAATCAATGTTTACAGATTAACCAAGGTCGCTCAAATGCATAATAAAAGTTTTTACCTAGACTCATTCCAATATGCAGCTGCTTCAAACTTCGGCAAAACCAGAGTTGCATTAAGTAAACGTGCAATACCAACACCATCACAGAACTGTAAAATCATCAAGTAAATATCAACTTTTACCACTCAGTAAAGGAAAATGAAGTATTCCTCTCAGCAAATTATAAACATCATAAACTCACATCTCGTCTCATCTGATTGAGGCCGCCATAGCAATCCACACGAATATACCCATTATTTTCAGGTGGCAGAACTGCAGGATTTTAACAAAAAACCAATGCAATTGTCTGCAATGAAAGTCAATTAAAATTTTGACTCAGAACAAAGAAGCAAACCAAAGCCTTAAACTAAACCAATCCCTCTTCCTAGCACCTCTCAAACTAATCCATGTGGACTGATCACCATACTCTCACTTTCTCAAAGCAGCAGACTTATTGACAATTTAAAATCAAGGAAAGAACACCAAAATTACAGCATATAATAGTCTTAACTAAAATTGATATCCACAATCCTTAAACCAATCAACCCAATAAAGATAACCACAACCTTTCAAAACACATCTTAGTGTCCTAAAGGCAGCTTATTCCCATCCAGAAAAATCCTGCCATCTATAGGCATTTATCTCCACTACACCAGTAAGTCACCATTTCATTTACTACTAAAAGGCAAGATATCTGACCAAAATAGAATAAAATCCAATAACTAACGTGAGTATAAAATTTGTATTAATTATTGGATCCCATAAAACAACCCCATACAGCTTAACAACGACAAAAGAATTCAAATTAAAAATAGCATTTACACCTACCAGAAACGTGGCCTTGAAGCCACCATTTGCAGGGTCTCCACTCCATTACTCTCTTCACACTCCATATACTCAATTTCTCTCTGCATTGAAAAACAACGACAAGAAAAGTCATCGATCCACATCACAGTTAAACAATTAAGCTGCACACCGATGAAAAGGAAAGATCTCTGATTTTTAACCTGTGTGAAACAGAAAGAACAGACGAGTTTAATGGAATCGGCTTAGTGGAAGGAGAGAGATAGAGTATTGCAAGGAATGAAGAGATTGCGAACACGGCGATGATTAATGGCTTCACCGAAATTGACGCCCCAATCATTTGTGAGCGAATTCGAATCGATCCTATAGATTTGGAATTTAGGGTTAGAGTCTCTAATGCCTCTTTCGATGGTCTCCAAAATCGGATCGGGTAAGAGATTGCTTTAAACGGATCTACCGTGTCTGCCTTTCGCAGAATATTTATATCGCCAAATACAAAACAAGACAATCTGGATTTTTAAAATTAATTTAAATAGTTTTTAAAAATTTTTAAAATTATCAAAATTTTGAAATTTAAAAATGTTTTTGGACTAAATAGACTATGGGCTCGGACCAAAGGTTGTTGGTGAAAGCTAAAACACTTGACCCCTTACAAGCAAATGTGTTAAGCCTTGAGACCCTCACCTCGAACCAAATCAGCCGCACCACTTAGTCACTTTCAAGCTCGGACTCCTCTGCTCTTGATCTAACATAGGACTTGTTACCTCTCATTGCATATGCCAACTCTTGCATAGAACAACAAGTGCTTCGCTCCATTTTACCAGCAAGTATCTCAATATTATCCAATAATCCTAAAGCAACTAGCTTATTCCTTAACATCTCAACAGTGGATGAATATGGTGGAATCCCTTCATCGATCATCATCTCAAAGTATTTACAAGCATCCTCTAGTTTGTCCTTTTTCTTGCAGAAGCCATGAACCATCACAGAATATGTTGAAACTGAGGGATAAAACCCCCTCTCCCCCATACTCTCCCAAACTTCAGTCACTCTATCAAATCTTCCTACTCTTATAAACAACTTAAGCACCATGTTGTAACTATGCCGGTCTGGCAAGCAACCATCTTTCACCATTCTAGATATCAATTTGGTAGCCCTGTTAACTTCAGAATGATCACAATGATAAGCTAGGATTGTATTGTAACTCCAAGCGTCCGGTTTAGCTCCCCTGTAAATCATCTCATTTAGAAGTTGATAAGCTTCTTCAACCATTTCCTTCTTGCAAAGTTTCTTAATAAGACAATTGTAAGTGAAGACATTAGGCACAAGATCGTATCTTCTCATTCTGTCAAGTACTCTGAAAGCTGAATATATGTCATTGGCCTCGCAATATGCACGAATAAATATCGAATAACTACATTCATCGGGCTGGACTCCACTCGATCGCATCTCCTGAAACGCTGCATATGCTTCATCAACCTTCCCTCCCCTGCACAAAGCTTCCAACAGGCTATTATGAGCAGGCAAATCCAAATCAAGTTTTCGTTCGATCATTTCATCAAACACTTCATGTGCTCTTTCCCACTCGCGTAAATCCCCCCACCCCCTCACCAGAATGCTATATGTTTTCACAGAAACTTCAAACTCATGCTTAAATTTATCAAATAGTTGCTGGGCATGTTTCATATGCTTCCTTTTACACAATACATACAAAAGTTGATCCACGTCGTGAATGCTAGGCTTCAACCCAAACTCAACCATTCTGTCAAACGCACGAATAGCATCGGCAGGCAAATTTGCTCTACTATAGGCTCTGAAAACAAGCCAGAAGATTTCGGGGCTAAAGTCAAAATCTTTCCATTGTCTCATCTCAATCAAGAAATCCCACAAAAGAGCGAACTCCCTGCTATAACCCAATAAATCCACCATAATGTGATAACTTTCTCTACTATGTTCAAAACCCGGAATTCTTTTAGCCCAAAGAAAGAACCTGTGTGCTGGGAATCCAAGATTCTTGCACCTTTTCAAGACTTGTTCAACTAAGCTGGTGGATATTTTGGTAGAGTAGGCAGCGAGAGGGTGCTCTAAATCATGGTGAGGGCTTCGGTGGTCGCTTAGGATGCGAGAGATATCATTGACAAGGTCAGGCAATGGCGGGTTCGCTTGCAGTTGGGTAAGAGAAGAATAAGGCAGCGGACTGGTTTTGCATTTGGGGATGTCGAGAGTACGTAAGAGTCTGGCTTTCGAGATGAGCGACCTTATGGGCATTTTTGTATTCTGTAGATACCATTCACAGGCTTTATGGAGCTAATTGTTCTTAGTTGCGATCTTTTCAATCTTAGCTTTAGTGAGACAAATAAGCCTCGCTGCGAAGAAATTTTCTGACCTCACAAAGATAGGTCTTACGGCTTTTGGTGTTTGCTTGGGAAGATGGTTGTTCAGATGATACACTGAAATCAGCCGCACACCTTCAGATCTTACTCTTTGTAATTATTTACATGATATTCACATGAGATGTACAAAGTATGTGCTATAGTACACTTGGTAAAGAACTGCAAATAGAAGCTGCTCGCCCTATACCTCCATCTATAATTGAATCAATAAGTATGCTTGAGATCAGCCATAAACTAACCATAATAATATGGTCCAGTATCCAATAGGGATATGAGGATCAAAAATTCATGGCAAACCCTCAGCAAATAACAAATAAGCAAGCTTAGGCTTCCAAGCATTCATCATTTCATCCTGTGCCAACCTTTTGGTTTTCTACTGGATGAATTTCCAACTCACAGCCTTCAGCCATGGTGGTTAAAATACCCAAGGCATCACTACTTGGTTCCTGAGGTACCAAATCATTTAATGTTCGCAAGTACTTGACAGCAATTTGTAGTTCCTGTCTGTTAAAGTTACAGGATATAACATCTTTCCACTCTTTTGATCTCCCTTCCAAGCAAAGACCATGGAGCAAGGCGCCAAAAGAAATAGGATCCGGAAGAAATCCCTTGATTTTCATCTCATCATGCAACTGTAAAGCAGTTTGAACCATCTTGTGCTGGCAAAGGCAGATAAGAATTGAATCATAAGCAGCAGTTCTTAGATACCATCCATCTGATACCATCCTCCTATAAAAATTGAAGATGAGAGAATTCTGTGTCTCTTGAAACTCAATCATCCAGTTAGAATTGATTGTCGGTACCTCATTTGTTAAGCCAGTGATCAGATGGTTAAATGTAACATTATTTGGAATACATTTCTTTACTAACATCAGTTCAAAAAACAAGCAAGCTTTTGCAACATTACCCTCCTTGCTAAAGCATCCAATAAGTATACTGTATGTGACTACATTAGGTTCCAATCCACAAGATTGCATCTCTTTGAAAGTCTTTTCAGCATTATGGGATTCTCCCAAGCGGCAAAATCCATTAATTAGAGAGGTGTAAGCTACAACATTTAACTTGCATTTCCTTACCATCTGCCCAAAAGTTGCAAGTGCACCCCGCAAGTTATTCTGCTTTACGTAACCATCCATGATGGTGGAGTATGTGAACTCATCAGGAGAATGTTGCCCTTCTATCATTCTTTTCACACATGACAGTGCATCATTCATCTTTCCAAATTTGCAATAACCCTTAATCATGGCATTGTACCCAACAACACCAGGGTCTAACATTTTGGCAATTGTAAGCTCAAAAACTCTTTTGGCCTGATCAAGGTCACCGTGTCTTACAAATGCATCAACAAGTGTAGCATTGACAAAAGCATCAGGAGGTATATTTTGATCAAGCATCTCCGCAAGAATAAGCTCTGCAGCAGGAAGCCTTCCCTTCTTAGAAACTCCACTTATCAAAACATTGTAAATATTTGCATCAGGCGAAACTCCCTTCTGCAACATTTTATCTCGAATTGTTAATGCAACATCAACCTCACCTACAGCAACAAGTCCATGTATAAGAGCTCCATAAACAGCTAAATCAGGTGTTTGTCCCCTTTCTGTCATCTCAATAAGCAAATCAAAGGCCCTCATATATTTCCCTTGTTTGCAATGAAAATGTATAAGGGGGGTATAACTATACTTATTTGGCAACAATCTCCACTTTATTGCATGTTGTAGCAGTTCTTCAGCTTCCTGAACCTTACCTTCCTGACATGAACCGCTGATTAATATATTGTATGTGACAATATCAGGTTCAAAACCATAGCCAATCATCCATTTTATAACCTCTGCTGCATCTAACGTGCAGCCATGCTTAATTTGGGCGTCGACAATGGTGTTACAAATTTGAACAGTAACAACCAAGGCTCTTTCCTTCATTTCAGCCAGTAGGTTATCAACAGCCTCAAATTGACCGTCCTTACAATACCTATTGATTATAATTCCATATGTCTCCACCGATGGTAGAAATCCCTTCCGTTTCATCTCTATGAAAAGCTGTTTAGCCCTTTCAGTATCAGCTTTCTGGCAATAACCATCGATGAGTGTGTTGTAAAACACAACATTTGGGATACATCTCTTTCCCCACCTATTCTCAATCATCTTTCTTCCCTCTTCAACTTTCCCTTGTTTACATAAACCTCTAACCATTATACATACACTATAATTATCTAGTCTATCATCGTGTTTAGTCATTTGGTTATACACTTGGAACGCACTCTCCATTTTATTAGCCTTTACCAGCTTATCAAGCAATGAATTGCAAGCAAAAACATCAGGCACACAATTATGGATACTAACAACAGCATGATACAACTCAAGAGCCTTATTATCCAATCCAAAATCCGCATAGGCTCTGATAAGAACACTAAGGGCTTCACGAGTAGGCACCAAGTCCTTGCATTGCATAATCTTTAACACATTCTCGACCTCCTGAAACACTCTAGACTTTGCCAAGAGCTTTAACAGCGAAGAACAAGCAAAACCATTTAAGGAATCTCCGGAACAAGAACGTTTCGAGGCCCATTCAAAGAACATGAGACCCAATTGCGGGTCGCGTATTTTATCAAACACAAAGTGGGCAATCTCAGAAACTTGGGTTTCCGTCTCACTGAAGCGATCATCGAGAGATTCTTCCCATTCTGGGTCGCTTCTGAGGATCTGGATGGTATCATTCACGAGAATTTTGAGGTGTTTAGTGCAGAGAACAGGAGAAGAAGCAGATGACTTTACAGGGCTCAGAGGTTTGATGCGAGAGAGAACACTTTTCGACATAACAAGCTCTTTCACGTGATGTGTATGGTTCGCATAGGCTTAATGCATTTGTCGGTTTCAACATCGAACTTTCTTCAACTGTGTGCAACTTAACCCATTGTCCTTTTAAGATAGCTTTCAAGGAGCGCTCCCGAGTCCAACCAAGTTGTATGTTATTATTAATACATTTATAATAAATACATATTGAGTAAACTGGTTTTTAAGACTCAAAAGTTAAATGATATATAATTATTTAAAAATAAAACTTTACTCTCAATAATTTATACATTATATATTTCAAATAATTTTTAATAAACAAATAATACAAATAATACCAACTGGGCATATACTTGATCAGTTGGTCAAGCTTTTTTTTTTTCTTATTATTATTCTTATTCTTATTATTATTATTCTCTTAATATTTGTATTTCTATTTATCTTATTATTATTATTATTAGTATTATTATTCTTATTCTTATTATTTTGTTTTCTAAACTTACATCACGCACTTGAAGTCTTTTTTTAACTCTTTATGTTATGTTTGTCTGTGGGTCTACTATAAATAGTCTCTCTACTTTGTAGGGGTAAAGTTGCATACTATCAGACCTCTTCAGACTTCGCACTGTGCGAGATTCAACTGAGTGTAATGATGATGATGAAATAATACAAAGAAATAAACAATAAATACAATTCAAATGATTTTTAAAATAAATTTTAATGTATAATAATTTGCAATAAAATATTTAATAAAATAATAATTTAAAACCCAATAAAGTATTTGATCTTAGTAGCTATTGAAAGAACTAAATAAGAAAAGTTTGACTTAAAGATCATAAGAAATTCATGAGACTCATATCCTAAACTTCCAACTCTCCCTTTAATCACCGTACGAATTCAGGTACACAAGACTGCTCACTTTATAAAGTTGGTGAAAGATCATTAATTGTACGTAAATTTTCTCTTGTAACTTAAAAAAAGACTGTTTTTATAACTTGAACCGAACCTGTAACATTATTTAATAATTAATAAAATTAACCAAATTTTGGTAATTTATAACAAAGTTCTACAAAATTATGATTACAATTAGTGGTCACTTATTACCTTTTTACATTAATTTATAAAGATAATGCAATATTAACGAGTAGACTTACTATGAGAATTGTCAAGTTAATTAAGATTAAATAAACAGTCAGTATGCTATTAAAAATAATTCAATACAATTCTTTGTTTAATAATTACTTTTTTTTTCTAATCTATGACTAAATGTGACAATGCATACAAGTCCGATGAATTTTGTGTAAATGAATTGAAGGTATAGGCTTTGGTTCTGCTTGAAGGATCAGACGGTCGATGCACTACTGAAGCTGAAGCTTCAATTCATGGAGGCTTGTTCTTGACTCTCCTTGATTGTCTCGCCACTATATAGCTTAACCAAGCCCAAAGCATACCTATCAGGGACACAGTTTAGCAGCTAATATGGAATTCTGACAAAAGTAACACAGACAGGTTTTAGTCTTTACCCGACGATTAGGACAACTAAAGCTATTGTCCGAAATATATGTTGGTAACATTTGTGCTTTGGTTTCTTGTGTTTCAAATTGTATCCTGCGGGAATATATTTGCGGCTTATGTATCCATACTGAGGACGGATGAGGAGAATGAATCCCAGTAGAAATCCTGACAGGAACCCTCCAATATGAGCAGAATTGTCGACGTGAGGTATGAAACCCAGGGCCAAGTTAATGGCTATGATTATCAGCAGATTCGTAATTGCTGCACACTAAAGTGGTAAGAGTTAGACAAGATTTTCTTCTTGCATAGCACTTACCGTTAAGATTCGAGGTTTTTGAATCCCTTGTCGGGATTCTGCTTCTTACCTTGTTGGCGTAAATCGTCCAGTTTATGATAAGCTCTGAAAGCATTGCTCCAAGAAGGCCGAGGAGTGCACCAGAGGCACCAACTGAGATGAATGGTTTGGTGCTAAGTGAAGACATCAAGCTGCCGCCGAAACCCGAAAGTATGTACAACAATCCTATCCTCACTGCCACATTCAAAGTACTAATTGGGTGTCAGTGTTGATTTGAATAACATGATGAGGATGATATGATGACTGGGAATCGGAGTTGAAGTTCTTACGAAATCCAAATTCCTCCTCGAGTCGGATTCCTATTAACAGAAGACTGATCATGTTGGCAGCTAAATGAGCAACTCCAGCATGAAGCCATTCGCAGGAGAAGAAGCGCCATGCTTCTCCATTGTGCACTATTGCTATTGGATCCAGAGCTCCCAAGTTTCTCAGCCTGCAAAAACATGCGAAAATTTACTCAAAAACCATGTCCTTGGATTTCTGAAATTTGCAGAACAGTAACATCTTCAGGACTGAATTTTCCATTGTTCACTGTTTCAGCTTAAGTTTTTGTTTCACTAATGTTAGGAGTTTCGTTTCGAGCTTCACCCTAACATTCGAAGTGTCAGAATTCACTTTGTCTGTAGCTCGTGGAAGATAAATCTAATGCTCTTCAATTGCCTTCATCGCTACTTATGTAACAGAAACAAATAGACATGCATGCGTGATTCCATGAAGAACAGACATATTCAATCCATGGAGAAGAGTTATCACCGAGAAAATGTCAAAGGAAAAGAAAATCTATACAAACATGTATCCTTGAATCTAAGAAGTACTCTTAAATCTATACACGTATTTAGGTTGCAGAAAAGAGTTAAAGAGATGTAATAACCTACGTGAGGACAGAGGGACCAAGAGCATGGTTTTCCTTAAAGGGTTGGAAAGAGAAGCGACCCAAGAAATGGTAGAGAATGCAACGATCAGGGTCTCCAATGTATGCAGGGCAGTTGTTGGCGTACATTATGTAGATAAAGATCACGATGTTGGCTACAAATATGAGGGGCACCAACCAGGAGAACCATGGTTGTGATATATAAGGCGGTGGTGGTGGTGGAGGTGGTGGCGGCGGAGGCAGTCGTGCCGGCTTTCCGACCACATAACCTCGTGCTGCTCCCTTCTCTACGTCCAGCGAAGGCGGCCTCTTCCCCATCAGCCGCCGTGGTGGAGAGTACTCCAATGAATGGATGGTGAGTGAGAGAGAGAGAGATGGTAAGGAGAGAGAGAGGTAGAGAGAAACGAGAGAAATGAGGCTTTGGGTGGTGAAGAGCGAGTCATGGTAATTAAGTTGTTAATTAGGTACATTTCCCACTAATTCTAGTTGTTTTTTATGTGTAACCAAATTTCTTTTTGGGACCAATTTGCCTAAGTCTCGTAACACCTTCATATTAATGTTAACTTCATAGTTCCACAAAACACTAATCTAAGGCTCGATTTAGGGGAGCAGTGATGATTGCCAGCTGAAATAATAAGTACTTATATCTTTGAAATTATTATTTTGGTAACTGTTGAAACGTGAAAGTAAATGTTTGGCAAGTGCGATTACAGTTGCTGAAAAAAGATAAAATAACTAAAAAGTCCATTAATTTAATAATTTATTAATTGTTATATAAATAATTAAAAATATATTATTAATCATACAAATTTAAAATTATAAATTATAAAAAATTAAAATTAAAATTAAAATATAAACAAATAAATTTAGTAAATAAAATGTTTCATAAAAAATATATTATTACTCGTATAAATTCAAATTATAAATAAAAATATTAAATTAAAATAAGAAAATATAAGAAAAAAATTTACTAAACTAAATATTTCATAAAAAATATATTATTACTCATATAGATTCAAAACTTGAATGAAGAAGACAATACGTTGGACTTGTTTTTTATTAGTTGAGGGCATAACAGAAAATAATAATTATCAGAAGGTTCTTAATGTAAAGTAGAATTTTTATTGCAGAAGTACTTTTCTACCGTAACCCTCTTTCTACTTATTGATTTTTACGGTAGCACTGCATTTTCCTCCAATCTCCAATTATTCGCCCGCAAATTCAAACATATGACTACGTTTGAAAACTGCGGTGAATAAATATTTATCCGCATTGCACCGTACCGTAGATTCAAACACAGCATAAAAAGGATCACAATGTTGAGATATAATTAAATGTGATGTAAGTAATTAGTGGTCGTGAATAATCATGCTGGTGGCAATGTCACTCTTGGAATGGTTGCAATAACTCTTCCATGGGCATTGATGACTTTGGAGGTGAGGGCCTGACCTGCAGAGGGAGAAATCTTGACATTGTTGAGTAGAAGATTGGTGCAAGCTTTGTTTTGGCTACAAAGTAATTGTATTGGAACGTCCGATGAGCTTGTTCCTTGAAATGAATCAAATGTAATACCGCTCACTGCAACAGCATCACTCTGCAGCAGGGCAGGAACATGTTAAAAGATAAATAAAAAAACATTCTCCGAACCTCATCGAAACGTAAAAGATAAAACTGAGCTATCTCCAGAGTGTGTTTCATACTTTGTTAGCACAGCCTCCGGCAGGACAGTAGTATTGATCAATTATAACAGGAGAGCCAGCATTCTTAAGTGTAATGTGCTCGTATGTTATCTTCCTTACATATCCCTTTCCTCCCTAGAAATATTAAGTGTTGGAATCAAAATGGGAAAAAGGGATTTGCTTAAATCTCAATGTTATGTGTATTTACATGTATATGTGTAAATATGTTTACCTGCCATGTTTTGATTCTGGCACCAAATAAAACATTTGTAAATGTTGAAAAGCTAACATGAACTCCTTCCACTTGCCCCATCTCTCCTTGCATTCCAATGCTTCCAATACTGAATGTTTGGAGGGGGAAAAAGATTTAGTTTACAATTATTAATAAAATTATTTATCTTCTCCCTTCTTTTTTAATAAGTGAACTTCTATTTCTATATCTTTCAATTTAAAGCTCTCTCACACTCAACAATTTCCAGTAGTACATAGAGGAAATCGAACCTGATACCGTGACCAGGACCACATGCAATGTTAGAGACATTGATATTGGAAGATCCGGAAAGAACAGAAATACAATCGTCACCTGAATTTCAACACAAAACATAAGAACGGATTTACTTTAAAATGTGTGAGCAGAAAGGCCAAAAAGCTGAGGGAAATCAAGTCAAAGACGTACCTGAAGCGATGTTACTGTGAAGAACAAATATGAATTCGGAGTGACTGATGTTTATACCGTCCGTATTGGGGCTGTCTCCTGGAGCACTTATGGTAAGACCTGAAATAGTTGAAAGTCGACACTGGAAAACTTTCACGAACTGGCTTGGCCCGTTGATAAGTTTCAGATTCCTGAAAAGGAAGTTGGTGCAGAAGTTGAAAGCTATGACCTACAGTCATCAACAAGCACGTCAGAATAATAAGGCACGACCTCAGGTTCAAGAAATATCAAAAAGACAAATGCTCCGTCATGTTGAAGTTTAGTCAAGTTGTGCGTTTCCTAATGTCTATACTTGTGTAGTATCAGATGTGCTAGCTATTAACTTACATATGGTCTCTGTGGGCAAGTATCAACCTGCACAATAGTTTAAAAACATGATCAAACATTAAGAAGGAGAAGAAATGAATAGGATAGCTCTGCAATCTAATTTGACAGATCTTATTTTTACGCTAATCTGATATATATTCACTCACGTTGCGGCAAATTGCCCACCAAACACTTCCTTTGCCATCTATTAGTCCATTTCCATCTACAGTAAGACTGTTTACATTATCGAACTCAATCCAATTCATGACCTTCATTTGTGATATATCTGTTGGTGCAACGATCGTCCCTTCAACCTGAAATTAACTCATTCACAACCATATATTGTGTGATCAGAATTGTTGAATGGAGAAAACCATATTTAAGAATATCAAGGAAAAAGAAAAAGAAAAAGAGCCTATGCATGTATCATAGTAAGAGTTAATGCGAATTATACATTACCTGGAAATTGATAGTATGAGAACGGCATGGTCCTTGGAAACTCACAGGTTTTATCAAAAATGTCTTTCCTCCTGGTACTATGAGACTGTTGCCTTTTTTACCTTGGCAAACTACTTGCCATGCAGCTTCAAAAGCCTACAGTAAGCAAACAACTTAGATTCAGATATTCATATAATTATAACTGGAAAAAGATTAAGTTCCATACGACTTTTTCCGAGAAAATCTTGATCCTGTACATATTATTGAACATGCGAGTGAAACTTGAGGAATTCCAATTGACAAATTGGAAAACTTATCAAAAGAAAGATAAATTCTACTCTAATATGTTTTCTACAGTTCCATTTTGAAACTACATTAATTACAATTTCACTTATATGGTATCTTTTAAATAGTATTAATGATAAATCATTATTACATTTGTTGACCAAAATTAACATGATCATTATTACATTTGTGACCTAAATGAACATGCTTTTCTCATTTTTCCATGGAAATGAAAATTGTTAGTAAGACTAAAAAATTTTTTAAAAAATTCTTAACCCACAACCAACCACCCTCTTCTTAGTGATTAAAAGGCCTTGCTTCACCATTTTCAGTGTTAGTACTCAAGTGGGATAAGTAAGATTCTACTAAGTAACATTGAACAAAGTCACAAAGACGATGTACTCTTGAATCATCTGTTTTCCCATCTCCAACTGCTCCAAAATCCACTACACTCAAAGCATGAGAGGTGGTGCTTGATAGTAATGCAGCAAGGCACAAGATGGTGTGAAAAACCTGCAATATTAATCACCAAAATCCATTAACTTGTCAAGCACTTTCCATCTAATCATACTCACGGAAAGAGAGGAAGAGAGAAAGCTCATCACCATGTGGCCTACAACTGCATAGACAGGTGAACCGAAGTAGGCCAAATTTACTTCTTGTGAAGCAACTTTGTGTTCTATGGCTATATATATATCTGTCTATATATATATATATGGACAGTAAATGCATCACACGAAAAAATGATCCTCCATATTTCCTTTCGGAAACAGAATACCCTTTGTATACCCCCTTTCAGATTTCTTTACCGATAGAGATTAATATGATTATGTAATATAGTAAGTAGAAAGTTGGGGCCATTATGTAGTGATCTGGTTATCTAGACAAAGTATATACCTTATAATATCAAAGATTTCAATTTTGTTATTTTCCAAATGTAGTAAAAGAATATCATAATTAACCAAACATGATTGGTGTGAGTGGTTTAGTACTCTCATCCCTTAACTAGAGGTCTCGAGTTCGAGTCCTGAGAATGAAAAAATCTGTTTGGCCAGCACTTCACTCCTTACGGGCTGACCCGTTGTGAGCGAGAATTAGTCTGGGAGTGGATGGCTTAAAGGCGCCTTCCCATAGTTGGGACCCTTCTAAGACACTTCGTGGGCTAACAAAAAAATATATAATTATCTTCATTTCCATCTTACATGAATAATAATATGTATATTAAATTTGTAAAGAAAATGGAAATTATATTCAATAACTCGTTTACTTACATGAGAAACTATAATCGTAGATATATATATATATGGAAGGAAAGTGTGAAGAATTAAGTTATAATGTCTGAGTCTTTGTATTTCTAAAATGTCTTTAATATTTTGATTATTTTTTATTTACTAATTCCCAATTCGGTATTTATTATTCTGAAATATAATGACTGAAACTTTGTAATATTTTAATAATTATTTAAATTAACTAAATTAATAATAAATTTATTAATATTATAGAAAATATTTTCTATAATACTGTTATAATATATGTTATAAACATTTTTAACTTTTATAATCATAACAGCCTTCTCAGTTGCGTAATATGCTCTAAACACTTCGTTTGGCAAACGAGACTTTTACCGAGTAATTATAAATAGAGAGGAAGTGTAAAGTCTTGCAATAATCTTCTGGATTTTATCTTAAGAAACCATTCAAACTATAAACAAACTTAGGATTAGATCTCCTGTAACACTTATGGTATTCTTATCATGTTTTATTAAATCTCATCAACATATTTACGTAAATTTCACATAAATATATAGATGAGATTTAATGAATCTTATAATGTTCTTATAATGTTCTATTAAATCTCATCCACACATTTACGGAAACCCTACATAAATATATTAATAAAATTTAATAAAATAGAATTGAGACAGAGTAAGGCTTGATTTGAGGGAGTGATAGTGGTTGATAACCTGCTGAAATGACTTATTTTCAACAAGTACTTATGTGTTTAAGATTACTGTTTTAGTAACTGCTGAAACGAGAAAATAGGTGTTTGACAAGTGCGGTTACGGTTGCTGAAAAAAGATAAAAATGACTAAAAAGTCCATTGATTTAATAAACTATTAATTGTTTTATAAATAATTAAAACATATATTATTAGTCATATAAAATTAAAATTATAAATAATAAAATATTAAATTAAAATAAAAAATATAAATAAAATAAATTTAGTAAATAAATATTTCAAAAAAATACATTATTAGTTATATAAATTCAAATTATAAATATTAAATTATTAAATTAAAATAAGAAAATATAAATAAAATAAATTTAATAAACAAAATATTTCACCTTACTTAAATACTATTGACAAAAACTTCATTCTATTAATTAAGGGGTATAATAAAAAATACTAAAATATCATGAGATTATTATTGAAAAGCAAAATTTCCACCGCATTAGCAATTTCTTACTATAGCCCCTTTTCTACTTATCTATTTCTGCGATAACACTGTAATTTTCTCTAACTTACAGTTATCAACCGCAAATCTAAACATGTGACTGCATTTGAAAACTGCAGTAAATAAGTACTCATCCGCACCGCATTGCAGATCCAAATACAACCTCAGTTGATCTTAGAAGATTTGATAGAACAAACTTGTTTCATTTATCTTCAAACGAGACCATTGAAGCTTCAAGTAAACTCTTATCTTTAAGCAACACCATTCAAGTTTCAAATAGATTTGTTAACTTTAAACGAGCTCATTTAAAGTCGGTATCAGTGTCATCGCTAAACATGGTGCTCTGTCGGACCAAAAGAACATAAATCAAAATAAATTAACGAACAGTTCAATCAGTAAATATCGTACCAAATTTCCGTTGCTCATAAAGATTATAGGATGCAGTGAACGAATAGTATATAGCATGCTATAACTACGATGACAAAAGTACCCTAGCAGAAAAGTCTGACATAAAATACAATACAGGAATAAAACGAGTAAACAATAACAAGGGACCATTCAATAAGCAAAAATGTCCTAAACACTATCCAGAAATGAACAATGTTTTAATTTGAACCAATCTTTTGACTAATCAACTTCTTTTCTCATAATAAACTCCCAAATCAAACCCTACGACATTACTAGAGAACAGATGAAAGCTGTTTGTTCCTTTGATCAAAGCACAGAACTCACAGTCCGGATCATGATGGCACTGCGTTCAAGACAATGAAATTATTAGATTCAAAGCAGGATACAGTAAATGAATATCCATGAGTTAAGGTAATTGTTAAAGTAGTTTCTATGACAGCGGATGAGTTAAAGGATAGTGAAGCTGATGCTATTATAGCTAGGAATTGTTCCAAGACTTGGGGACTAGGACAGCCAATGAGAACCAAGACAATAAATAGACACAAATTTGATTAGAATGCGTAACACCTGCATAGATTCAACTTTTTACTAGCCCCAAAATCCTATCATTCTACCTAATTGAGTGCAAATATATGTTTGTTAACCAAAAGAAACAAAGGAACAATAAGATAACAAAGGAACAATCAGTATCAGAAGAACGCAACCATTCAGAAGAAAGAAAAACCATGTCGATCAAAAAACTATGCAGCTAAAAAGTGTAAACAAAATGTTGGCATTCATCAGGACCATGAACCTTTTTCAGTTCCATCTCACCTAACAGCAAAAACATTAACTAACTCTCCAGATACTGTTTTATTTACTTTTCCACGAATAACATAGATGAAGAGATCTTACTGTATGTGGAAGTATCAATCTGTTCAGGAAGCTCCTTTATATCCACTTCAAACCTTGCCTGAACCTGTTTTCACATTATGTATAAAAGTAGAAGTAAAAAGCCAGACATTTTAAGAAATTCGGTGAACGTTAAGAAATAAGAATAAGGAAAGCCGGGGAGCCTACCTGATTTAGTACATCAGAATCAGATGCAGATGAAACAAACGTAATTGCAAGCCCCTTTGTACCAAACCTACCAGCTCTTCCCACCTGCCATAAAGATAAATAACAGGTCATTTATAATCAGAAGAAATGACATATACATCAATTAACTGGAAAGAAATTTAAGATTAATTGAATAATGCAACTGGTCACTAACCCTGTGAAGATAAGTATCAGCAGAATCTGGCATGTCATAGTTGATAACAATGTTTACGCGCTCAATGTCAATTCCCCTTCCAACCAAATCAGTTGCCACAAGAATACGTTTATGACCCTCCTTAAAACTCTTATATCTAGTCAATCTATAAAGCAGAAAAAACACACTCTGTCAGCCACATCTGTAAATTCAAACATCATGTAGAAGAAAGAATGTAGTATATTCTTGGTTCATCTCTGCCATTCAAAAAATAAACAACATTTATCACATTAAATATTCACTGCTTCTGCCAAATAAACTCTAAGAACCTTAACTTTTAACTCTTGAACTCTTGACTTACAGAATGAAGAGACAGTTATAGTCACTCATGAATTGCTGGGAAAATTTTCTGAAGGCATAACCACACAAATTTTAAAACGTACAGATGATTAAAGAAAAATACAAGCATAAGCTTGATATGACATATGAAACAGGAAGCTGATCAGTCCAATGTATGTTTTAAGAAAAATATCTAACTGGAAATTTTAGTTATTTCATAAAAAATCTTGTCCTTTAACACTATTCTCTGCCTACATCTTAGGGTCAGGACTTTCATGTTTCAAACCCCGTGATCTTCCATTTACAGGTATGTGTTTAACCACTGTAAGCAAATAAATGCTATCGGCCAGTAAACCTCTTTTAGACAAATAAATTGACATTAATCAAGAAGAGTAACTTTGAAATGCAATACCATCCCTAACTCACTAGACTAGAGCAAATTGTGAAACTAGCATAAAATGCCACAACCTACTTTGTTGTAGTGCCTAAGAAGTTTGGTATAACACAACATCTTACAAAACCATGAGAACCCTTACAAAGCCTTTCTTTACAACTAAAACTATTTCAATACAATGTATGGCAACACAGTGTTTACCTTTCTTGCTGAGACATTCCAGAGTGAATGCAGATTGAAGGGAAGTTACACTCCACTAGTAATTTGTTTAATTCAGCTGCTCTGCTCACACTTTTCACAAAAATGACAACTTGATTGAAGTCTAAAGCATCAAGCAAGTCGTTCAATTTGCGATTCTTCTCCATCTCAGTTAACTTGATGTAATGCTGTCAAAGAAAGACAGTACTCAATGAGCGCAAAACAATGATCAATAGGAAAAATTTTGTTAGAAAGTTTTACGCATACCTGCACAAGACCATGAAGGGTCAACTTGGCCTCATCATCAACATAAATTTCCATTGGCTGAAAAGACACAAATACAGAGTTAAAGAAAGCCATCCATTTAGCATTCTCAAATATTTAAAGAAACAAATAATTTAGAAACCGTATTTGTATGCTCCTGATGCCAACTAAAGTCCCAACAAAAGATGTAATTATTAGAGGATGTCACCAAAAAATTTCTTCCTTCGAACTAACAAGTAGGATATAATGCATGACCCAGTAATCAATCTTGTACCTCAAGCACAGACCATTTGTTGAATATATAGGAGGAGAAAGGGAAATATAATGCCTAAAATGGTAAAAGATTGTTACATCTTGCATAAACTTCTTGCAAACAGGTCGGATTTCCTTGCTTAGAGTTGCTGAAAACATCATAACTTGCTTATCATGAGGGGTCATCTTAAAGATCTCCTGAACATCTCTCCTCATGTCTGAATAAGATACAAAAAAATAAAAATTAGATCACATATATATGAGAGAAAACGGTGTGTTTTTTTATCCAGTGGACAATGTACAACATACCAAGCGATTCAAGCATCTTGTCACACTCATCTAGTATGAAATGTCTCACATTCTTCAATCCAAGCTCTTTATCTCTTGCCAGAGCTAGTACTCTTCCAGGAGTTCCAACCACGATATGTGGACATTCATTTTTCAGCAAGTCCTTGTGAACCTTTATGTTCACGCCACCATAGAAGACAGCAACCTTTATATCAGGAAGGTAGGTACTGAACCTCTCAAATTCATGGCAAATCTACAAAGTAACAGATCAAATATCTTATAAACAAAGCCAAACTTTCAAATGGATAATAGACTTTAGGTCATGGACATAATAATATTTCCAAAAGCAAAATATCAAACTGGTACACATACCTGGTAAGCTAATTCTCTTGTATGACAAAGCACAAGGGCTGCAACTTGACCCGCAACAGGCTCAATTTGCTGCAGAGTCGAGAGAACAAAAACAGCAGTCTTCCCCATCCCAGATTTTGCTTGACAGATGACATCCATTCCAAGAATAGCTTGAGGGATGCACTCGTGTTGCACTGATGATAAAGCAAACAAAATTGTAGTTGAATCCTCAGTAAGTACATGGACCTTCCAGATCCTTTTAATGGAACGGTTTACCAAGACCAAGTTTTTTGTTGAAATGATGAGAACAGTTAGTAGTCATTACCTGCAAAAATAACAACACTCATCATAAATAAGAATCTCAACTTATACGTATCATTTTTTTTCCTTCTGTGGTCTCTTCTTTTGAAATGAATCAAAGTTGCTTTAAAATTTTTTTGGAAAATAAAAGGCACCCCAAATACAGATTTACAGCACCTACGTAAACAGAAAATAGGCATTGCATCAAGAGTAAAGTTTGAGGGGGATTAATTGGAAGAGAACGGAAAAAAAAGATGAGTGAAAAATAGGCATGCAGTAGTCACATGAAAGTATCTAAAAGTTCAAGTCAACAAGTTTAATATAAAGAACTAAAGACTTTGCCTTCAGAAGGATGCTCAAATCCTGAATCTACAATGGCTCGTAGAAGCTCCGGTTTCAAAAGAAAGTCTCTGAAGCCTGAACTATGAATACCAACATAGCCCCTGCAGTGCAAGAAAATTATGCATCACATTTCCAAGGTATTTAGGATAAGCAAGAATGTCAAACACTGGTGCTCATTGATTCCACACCCATACTTTACAATAATTAAAACATCAAACACTTATCGAAGCACTTTGAGCGGAATAAGATTTCTTATTATTCTCTTTTCTAATTCACTCTCATTAACTTAAGTCAGCATAGCCATCAAAAGGAAGCATTCCTCTACAGAGTAAAAACCATTTCTTTTCTTCTAGATCTCCACGCTTTTTTCAGCAGCCAAACAGAAATCAAATACCTAATGTAAAAACACTTATAATGAGACAGAGATAGTAATATACTTCTTAGCAGACTCAGCTCCGGCTTTTCCAGTGACGGAGTCAGGGGCTTTTTCTTCTTCTTCCTCGTAATCAAGCAGCTCCTCCTCGTAAGCGTCGTTGTCTTTCACTTCACCCATTTTCCCTACACACACAACCAAACAAGCACAGTTAATTCATGAGTTAGGGTCTTGTGAGTCGCAACAATCCAAAGTTTTTCGCGAGGCTCACCCTTAGAGCTCCGAGAGAGAACAGTAGGGTTTAGCTAGAGAGTTTAACGAAATTGGATTAGGAAAGTAAAAGGGAAATTGACGTTTAGGGTTGAACAGAGGATATAGGGAAAGATGAAGAGTTTGTAAATGTCAAAATTAGCCTCAACAGAAAACGCTCTTTGATTTATTTCACTGTAAGGAGTGGGGCTATTATTGGTAATGTGTTTATTGTTTGAAATTGCTAAGAGAGTCCCTGAGTGTATCCTCAAATGGTCATATCCAATACAAAATACGGTTGAAAGAAATATATTTTAAAATTTTTATTTTTATTAAAATTTTTAAAAATTAATTAAAAAATTGTTAAATGCAAATTAAATTTCTTATTTTAATTTATAAAAATTGACCAATTAATTAATAAATTAATCAATCTTTAATAATAAAACTTATTAAAATAAATCAAATCTAAAATTAAAAATTGAACCGAAAAGTTGAATGATAAAAAGTTTTTATGGTTGAACTGATCGAACAAATAATTCAAATTTAAAATTTAAAAATTGAACAAAAAAAATTAAGTGATAAAAGATTTTTATAGTTGATCTGAGCAAACATATTATTTTTTTTTATCATTACAAATAACAATATTAATGAAATAATAGCACTTTTTATTTTGCATAATTTTTTTTATAAAAAATGATTGGACCACGTTTTTTTAAGGTCTTTTTAATTTAAAAGTTGAAATTTGAATCAACATACAAAGAAATATAATTTATTTAAAATCTAAAAAAGATAATTCATCATTAATAAAATATATTGAATCTTATAAAAATCAAATAGATTGAATCTTATCACCGTTAACAACACCTAGTTATTGTCCCGTTGTAACACGTCTAATAATAGGTAACCCTATCTATACTTAGTAGAGAGATTATTTCCAATAGACTTATCTCTAAATAGATTGAATATATTAAATAAATTTAAATAATTAATTCGTTAATTAAGTTGTTTAATATATGTAATTAAGAACTATAATATATATTTAACAATTTATTTAATGTAAGTTGAAAATTTTAATTTTGTTTAATTCGGTAAATTTAAAGTCATTTTTATCAACTCTTTAGAGTAATGATACCATAAAACTAAGGGGGCAGTTGGTTCGCACAAGGGAATAGAAATAGGAATGATAATGAATATACTAAGGAATGGAAATGGATATTATCATTATAATTATGATAGTTGGTTAAGAGGAAGGAATGATTACTATTACCATTGATAGTGGTTGGTTCGCAAAAAAAATTTATTAATTACGATATTTTAATTAATGAATGAATTATATTTTAATTAATTATATTGTAACTAATTAATTATTTATTTTTTAGTTAATTATATTGTAATTAATGAATGAATAATATTTTAATTAATTAATTACAATATTTTAATTAATGAATGAATTATATTTTAATTAATTAATTAATTACAATATTTTAATTAATGAATAATTATATTAATTACAATAGTTTAATTAA
>JAOQMS010000005.1:4890033-4900221 GCA_027563885.1 Erythroxylum longipes
TTCTTGTGCTTCATCTTCCTAGGAGGAATATTAAGCAGATATTGGAAGATGGGAAGGTACGTACATATTATCTATATATGCTTTAACGGTTTTCTATTTGAAAGAAAGACTGTAATGTGGATACACAATTATCTCCTACTACTTTTGCAGGATGCAGGCAAGCTAAAAGCGGTTGCACAATTCCTAATTAAGTCTCCTCTCATATGTCATGTCACAAATATTGTATCTGGTATATTGCCTTCTGGCATTAGCAATATCAAGGTTCCTTCATCTTCTTGCCAGTTCTTCCGCAAGATTACAAGCCTAGATATGAGAGATTGCCAAAATCTGAAGAGTTTTCCAAATAATGTTGGTTTTCAATGCCTTGAAATTCTTAATGTCGAGGGATGTTCAAATCTGGAGATATTGCCAGTAATTTCGACAGAACTAAGAAAATTAAATGTGGGACGTACAGCAATAAAAGAAGTTAATTCATCTTCAATTGAGCGCCTCGGTAAACTGGAAGAGTTGTGCATGGCTGGCTGTCAAAAGCTTGAAAGTCTTCCAACTAACATTTGCAAGTTACAAGCTCTTCAGAAACTTGATCTAAATTCTTGCTTAAGCTTAAAGAAATTTCCCGAGATCTTCGAGCCCATGTACAATCTAAGGGAAGCTTTATTCTCATTTTCAGGCATAGAAGTAATACCGTTCTCCGTAGAAAATATGAAAGGGTTGGAAAGATTATTTTTACATGATTGTCTCAATCTTGCCTGTCTTCCTGAAATTATTTCCTCTTATTTCCTGAAAGTGAGAGGAATGAGAGAAAATTCTTACTTTGGGATCAGCACTCTGTGTAAACAGAGAAAAAAACCGTTGAAGCCATTCAACCTTTTTGAGGATTTAGAATGTTTCCTTTTCAGTATCTTCCCTTGTTTTTTATATCCAGAGTCCTTTGATGCAGAAGTAAGTATATATCCACAAAAGGTTGAGCCGGAATCACTAGTTTCTGAATGCGTATCTTATTTGATTGACTTACCATCTCATCCATGCTTAAGATTCTTTTCTCCGTATTATATTCTAAATCTATCGAGGGGTGGTATAAGGGAATTACCTGAGGACCTTGGTTCTTTATACTATTTGAGGGAGCTTGACTTGAGATCAAATAATTTTGAGGAGATCCCTGTCAGTATCAAACAACTTTCTCTGTTGGAATCTCTCCAATTAGATGATTGTCCAAAGCTTCGATCCCTGCAACAACTTCCCACCAGTCTATGTCGATTAAGTGCTGCTCGTTGCAAATCTCTCAAGACATTATTGGCCTTTAAACAACCAATCTCTAATGGCTGCGATATGAGGTTCAAATTCAAAGACTGCTTGAAATTGGAAGAAAAGGAATGTGAGGCTATGGCGTATAAGATGTTGAGAAATGGGCCAAAGGTATGCAATATTTCTCTTTGGATAGTTATAAACAATTTTTCTTCTAAATAATAAACGTATACATCGCTTCTTTTTGTGGTTCAAACGCAGGATGTTTATTTATGTTATCCGGGAAGTAGAATTACAGAGTGGTTCAGGCATCAAACTACAGGAGATAAGATTAAAATAAAGCTTCCTTCAAATTGGTCCGTTAATCGCAGATTCTTCGGATTCGCATTTTGCTTTGTTTTTGACTCTCGTCGTAGCTATGTTGAATTTGAATGCCACTTTGAAGATAACTGCAATCCTACCGTTCGGTTTACATATCAAACCAATTTTAATCTGAGTCGTCGACAATACTATCATCTAAAGCAACAACACGTGTTTGTTGGGTGCTGGCATGACTTTAATGCTTGGATATCGAAAGGACGGCAATTATTCGGTCTTCATTCCATCAATATGGCCTCATTCAAGTTCTATACTAAGCATGGTGAAATGAAAAAGTGTGGAATAACTCCACTGTATATGCAAGATAACGATGACGAAGATGATAATGATGATGATGATGATAATGAATATGATCTTGATGAAAATGCCTATTGGATGCTACAATCATTGTTGCCGACGGAGATATCAACAGACGAAAATGATGATGAAGATATGAACTCAGGAGATGATGACGATATGTTCTCGGAAGATGTTGAGGAATCAGAAGATGATGAGGATGATATGTTCCCGGAACATGATGAGGATTCGGAGGATGATGATGGTGAAGATTTTGTTGATGATACGTTCTTGGACGATCTTGAGATGTAGATGATACGTGACCGGAAGACGCTGATGATGTTGCGTTGGCATCGATAGGGATGGTCATTGTGCTTCCGGCAAACTGTGTGGGCTTTTATTCCTGGATGTTGATTTATACTGCGATTGAATTTACGTAAGAGATAAGTATTTATTTATTATAATTTTTAAACACAGTCTTATATTTAAATCTGTGGGTGAATAATTGAAAATTGGAAGAAAGTGTTATATTATCGTAAAAATCGATAAGTAAAAAGAAAGTTATGGTAGAAGAGTGCTTCTGTGGTAAAATTTTACTTTCTATTAATAACTTCCTGGTAATTATTATTTTCTATTATATCCTCAACTAATAGAAATCAAATCTAACGTATATAAAATATTTTATTTATATTTTTTTTATTTTAATTCGATATTTTATTATTTATAATTTTAAATTTATATAATTAATAATATATGTTTATGAAATATTTTGTTTGCTAAATTTATTTTATTAATATTTTATTATAATTTAATATTTTATTATTTATAAATTTAAATTTATATGACTAATAATATATTTTTTATGAAATATTTTATTTACTAAGTTTATTTTATTTATATATTTTTTATTTTAATTTAATATTTTATTATTTATATTAATTATTTATACAACAATTAATAATTTATTAAATCGATAAGTTTTTTAATTATTTTATCTTTTTTTAGCAACCGTAACCGTATTTGCCAAATATCTATTTTCACGCTTCAGTAGTTACCAAAACAGTAATCTCAAATACATAAGTACGTATTATTTTAGTAGGTTGATTTCAGCAGGTTATCAACCGCCGTCGCTCTTCCAAATCAAACCTTAATTTTTGCCTTTATTGTAACAAAATGTCTTTATTACTATGTAAGAATGTCATCAAATGTACCCATTTGTATTTTATTTTATATTATTAATTTTAATATAATTTTTAATTAAATTTTATTATAAACTTCATATTTTAGACTAAATACTATTCGTTTCTTTTATATTTTAAATAAAAATGCAAGTTAAATTAAATTAAAAATTTTATTAACTAAGGAATATTGCAAATTTAACCCAAATAAAAATTTAAAAATATTAATTACCCATAAATTGTAAATTTTCAAAAGTTAAAAAACTTAAGTTGGACTTTTTGTATTAATGAAAATTGTCTTTATTATTTTTTAATGCGTATTTAACAAACTATGATATCGAATAACATCTTTAATGATATCTCCGCTAATGTTGTGAAGGTTGTGCTCGTAATAGTGCCAAATTTGATTGTGGTAGGTTAATATCATGTATTATTTTGGATAATTTTTAAAAATTGTAAAATATGCTCTCAGTTTTTTTAAATTGCAAAAATAATCTTTTAATATATTATACCATATTATTAATTTTACATCAACACTATTGTCAAAAATTATAATAATAAAAATTTAAAATAAAAATTATTTATTTTTCACATAATATTGTTAATTAATAACAATATTTTTTTCAAGCTTATACTTTCCTCATCCTTGTTTTAAGCATGAGGTCTCTGGACCTTGTGTCTTTCTTTTTTTGTAGCTATCAACTTTTCTTCCTTATTTAAATAAGAAGCATTTTTTATTAATATTAAATCTAATTTAGATGTTTAATATTTAAATTGTTTTCCCGACTAAAATGGAAATCTGAAGAATATAAATCTAAACGAATATCTTCTAATTGTGGATTTTCACAAACTATAATAAAGAGGATTGTTTCCCTAATTTCCTAATGCTCATTTCCCTAATTTGCTTTTTTTCTAATTATTAATTTTTTCTCAAATAACTCACTCAATTTTTTAAATTTTCTGACTCGTTGGTTCGATGGGTACTTCTGTTGGCCAGTATCCAAAAGTTAGAATTTTGCTATAACGAAATCCATAACTTTAATCTCTACTAAGTTATTCACAAACTTCCTCCTGCTTTGCTGTCTCATTCAATGTTCTTTACTTATTACTTTCTTTTACTTTTACTGTGTCGAGAAGTTAATTCAACGTATTTAAGAATAAACTTCAATACGATTGAAATTTTATCACATAATTAAAACAAATAATTAGGACCTCTCTTTTAGTTATAAAGCATTAAGAGTTGAATCTATAAAAGTTATAATAACACTAATAAATTTTGAATTAATTTAATAAAAAATTAAATAATAGAAAAAATTTCTCAATTTGAAATAAATCAAGAAAAATTTAAAACTCTTTATTTTATATTAAATGTTACATATCAATTAAAAAGTTAATTATTAATTAGACTTCAATTAAGAACTCTAATATATTAATTTGATGAAGATTATAAGAACTCTAATATATTATTCTTCTTTTTTAAACTAAAAATTATGAAAAAAAGTCTAATTTGTAAGTATTTTTATTGATTATGTCAATTTAAAACGAGTAACTTGAATTTTTTTAAATTGAATAATTTTATTTCTACATGTATACTCATTTTTCCTTTATTGGCTTCCTTAGCATATGTGTAAAATATTCACACTCTAATTTATTCACGTTACAAACACATATTAATCGGTAATGATTACCATGTTTCTTAATAAAATATTTTATCATAAAAATAAACCTTTATGGTAGGAATGGCAAAGGCTGCTGACCCGAGCCGGTGCGAGGTTGCTTCCACTTCCAGTAGCACCAAATGCTCTAAACAGTAAACACGTTGTTTATACCCTTCCACTTCTGGTGGCACAAAGTTTGTATGAGATATGTAGAGAGAAAGAAAGTCAAAATGAGAGAAGTAAGAATAGAGCAATCCAAAGATTAGGGTTTTGAAATGGGAAGAAGCTGGCACAGTATTTTGTTTATTTATCAATATCAATAAACGACGTCGAGCAAAAATGTTAGATAACAATAGGGTTTTAGTTATGATGGTCATGAATTGAGATTAAGGTTTTAATGGTTCAGGTTCAGATCGTTACAGGTTTAATTATTTTAAATAAAATAATATTGTTTTATTTAAAAAATTTTGGTTGTTTTATTTAAATTAATTAAAAATATTATTTTAAATTTTAAATTGTAAAAAAATTATTAAAAAGATTTTAGCCTATCCCTAGTTCAAGTTCGAAATCGTCTAATCCAAATTCAAATTTAATTTAAAAATTAAAAATTAAAAATAATTTAAGTCCAATTAAACTAATTTATAGTCAAAAGCTGGCTCAAGCCAAAAAGTACAAAGAATGTATATACGAAGCAATATACCGAAAGCGTACAGCTGCTGAAAGGAGGAGAACGGGATTTCTGGAAGTTGAGAAGCAAAGGGCCCATGCGAGGTTATTGAAGGTGCGGCAAGTAGCTTGGCTTGTTTGTAATAAACGGGAGACAGAAAGAAAAAGTACGAAGGGCATGCACTACAATAAAATATGAGGTTTAATGACTCAAAAAGTAAATTTTTAGATCTTTTATTAAGTCTTAAAAATAATTTTAGACGTTTTATAAAGCGTAAAAAAAACAAGATCCACAAAAATTATTTCCGACGATTTTCTTAAACACATAGATATATTAAAAAAACATAAATTTCGTACGCATTTAAGCATAAAATATGCATTTTTAACAATTTTTTTAGACACATAAATACTATTTAAACGTTTTATATAAACTTTTAGATGCTTTTTTTGTCGATATTTTTTATTTTTAGACAATTTTTTAATCAAAAATTTCACCATTTTTGAGTAAAAAAATAAACTTACAATTTGCTTTGTGCATCTTTTTAAAGATCTCTCACAAATTATTATAATAAATTAATCACATTTATTTCGAATAAAATTTACAAATTAATCCAAACTTAGGCTTATGCCTGCTATATAGCTGAACAAGGAAGTTCCGCGCTGCTTGAATTTCATCTTCAGAAGCCTCCTTTGCTTATTCCAAGTCATTTGTAGGGGTCTCCTATATGGATTCTAGGAAAAACAACTGAAACAAAGGGCAAAAGGCTTATCACAAAGTCAACACAGGTAACTACTATTTGATTATTAACAACTTGTGGGCAAAAGCTGCCCTGCTTGCCAAATATTACCCTTTGCCAAGTATGCAAGTTAACTGTTCATTGAAATCATACAAGTGCCCCGCAAAGTCAACACCACTTTTCTCACAATAAATCAAATAGTGGTGCAGCCACAAACATTTTCTAAGAACATTAATCAATCAATCCCAGATATTATTCTCCCCACAGCAGTTGAGATCTAATGGGGGGCATACCCTTAGTACTAAAAAATAATCCAACTACGTGAAGATCATTATCATCTCCATTGGGCTGATTGGTACTCAAAATTCTATCGGAGGCTTTAACCTTACCAATTTTCTGATTCTATCCTTCTCTGTGTTCTCCAGCAGTCCCTTCAGGTATGCAGATAAGCAAAGCGTTGTAAGAGAACATACAGATAATATGTAGCAAATTATACAAGTGCACCCCAGGTGGAGAGAACCAAAAATTATGGAGATGCTTCAGGTATACAGGGATGATTGTAGCAAAGCAAAATAGCAAATATGACTTCTGTCACTACAGAAATTTAGATCCTCACCTTCCATACGATTTCATCCAGGCACAAGCATATTTTTCCATACTTTTCGAGACAAATTCTCAGAGTTGGAGGCTTCCCATACACATCTTTCACCGCAGAAGTTAAAGCAAAAATGACTTGTCACTACAGTAACCATTCAGGAAGACGGGAATCAAAATCCACAAGCTATAAACATAGTAAATACATAGAGATGCAATAAGCCCCCAATCACTCTTTGTGTGAGTGTGCATCCAGGGTGGAGCATCTCCCTACTTGGTATAATTCTTAGTTGTTGATAATAAGATAAACGAAAACGTGCTCCCACAATCACAGAAAACAGGGCAATAACTTAAATTTTCCTTTAGTCCAAATACAGAACCAATACTCTGGTGGTATGTAACAGTATTACGCTGTTCAAAATTAGATATGAGTACTTAAGTCAAAGGAGCTAGAATTGATTGTAGAAAGCATATCAGAAGAAATTATATACAAGGAACATCTACTCACAAGCAAGCTCATCATATTCATCCTTGCCAACAACATAAATGCTAACATCTCCAAGTACCGTGTAGACAATGTAAACTGACCTGAGAAAAACATAAAGGCAGCATTCAACAAGACTGAGCAAAATAGGAAAGGGCAGTTGAATTAGTGATAATCAGAAAACAATTAAGGTCACTGATAAGAGCAGTTAAAATTTGTCATTGATAAGAGCAGTTAAGTTCTTACTTATGTGAAGCAACAAGGAGCACTTCATTTTTTATATCTTTAAGATTATCTGCCCCAAGTTTAACCAAGAAAGATCGCCAGTGCAGCCATTCCTCAGCTGGAACTCCACTAAACCTATATTAAGCAAAATTTTGTAACTGTTATTACAAGATAAAACTATGAATCAAACATCACTTTAGTCATTTAATTGCTAATAAGTGGCTTTGCAAGAAGGTTAATCTCATTCCCTTCCCTTCCCTCCCCTCCCTTTCCTTCCCCTCCCCTCCCACTTTCAAAGACTGGAAACGAAAGAAAAATGATCAGTATCATTAAAAGTGCATCTCTTTATCCTACTCTTACCACTTGCACAATAAAGTAAGTAGTTCAACAGATTTTAAGCATTGTTCTTAATGCAACTCTCTGAATCCTTCTTTAAACTGTTAAGTTGATACATCTAAACTCTAGTTTCAATACTGCTTTGTTATCACTCTTAATCCTAAGGGAGTCATTACATCTAAATGTGTTTAGCTTACCCCTTATGTTATGCCTTTCTAAAGGCCAACCCTGAATGAGGACAATTTAACATATGAAAACAAGAATGACCATCAAGCTACTTCTCAAAATAAGGTAGAACGCTTAACTGTTTCAGGTTCAATTGAATCCAAGACATTTGAGGTTAGATAATGAGGAAACTCTTTTATAGATAAGGAGGAATAATTTATCCTCCTATTATCCCTTTCGGATGGTGCATTGCACTCATAGATTTACCCCATTTATCTCTAGAGAGAAATATCACAACAACACCGATCAATAAACTAAAGTAAGAAAATAAGAAAAGCAGCTTCACAGCTTTCTAAATACTTGTACAAACATGGCAAAAATACGGACCATAAAGTCGATAATTCAAAAAAAAACTTACGGTTGGTGGAGCACATGGTAATCTACAATCACGAAGGCCCAAAAGCAGTTGATCCTGAAACCAAAACGCAGAGAAGATAAAAAATTAGACACGAAAAATAGAAATGAAAAGGAAATTAACTCTATGATGCAGATTATAGGCAACGTAAAAGAGCGAAAGGGATTAGGAAGACATCAGAAAGTAGAAACTTATCAAATAGAAACTAATAACAAGTAGTCACAAACAAAAACTCTAATGAGTAAACCAAGAATGTGAAGCACCATCTTAAATAGAATATCGGAATAATCGAAAAGGAAAGATGAGGGATTGTTAGGGCGTAATCGATTTTGAGTGATTAATAAACAGAGTTTGAGTGATTAATAAACAGATGGATAAAGAAAGAGATAGTCACTTAAGCATTAAATAAGTGATTTAATAAACAGAACAAACCCGATCAGAGATAGGCGGACGACGAGGGAGGGTTCTTCAGAGTTAGGGTTTGAAAGAGAGCACCGGAAATGGAGAGGAGACTACGTTAAGCATTCAAATGACAAGCAAGTTAAAAAAAAAAAATATTTATATCTAAAATATTAAGAATGAAAAACAATTTTTGTCGGGTATCTGATTCAATTACTGTTTACGGCCAAGTTTTCGCGATTGGTATCTTGTTAATTTAATTAAAATGAGTACTAAAATAGACGCATTATGTAGTTCACTTGTACTTATTTATAAATTTATTTATTATTTATAATTTTAAAATAAACCAGATCTTTTTTATTAATTTATGACACATGTCTATTTTACAAATTTTAATAAAAGTTTTATTTATTTATTTAATAATAATTTTCTTTATAATGAATTTTATTTAGTCTCACTAATAAATTATATATTTCAAAATTTAAGTTTTATATTTATCTTATATTAACTAAACGTTTGTTTATAATTACTTACTTTTGACATTAATTAATCGTTATTTTTAGATGTATACAAATTATAAAAGGTGTCAATTATTATCCTGCTAATTGGAAAATTTAAAAGTTGTGGACAATTTTTAGTATATTTTTTAACAAATTTTGCCATCTTAAATAATTGTATAAAAATTTCACCAATTCTTAGATTATTCAAGGCAATTATTAAATGTGTCTAGATAAAAGTATCTAAAATCTCCTTATTTTGGTGTTGTGATGTTACAAGATCGGCTGGAAAAGGTAAGATATTGGTTGTAAAAGGTAAGATATTGGTTGTAGTTGTTCTTTAAGTTAGGTTATTATATGTTGGTTCTTCTGAAAAAACGAAAATTGATTGTGTGTAGGCAAAGAAATAAAGAGCTGAATATTTGAGGCAGAGAAGAAACTTGAACACTCATCAAAGTTCTGAGTCAAAAATAATAAATGAGCAGGGGGAGTACCTTTCCAGAAAGTTAGCATGGTATATGTTCATTTCCCTTTTCAGGTTATGCACTTTCTTTTTTTGCATGCTATGTCATTTTTTTGTTTTTTTCCTGAAATTTATGTGTTTTCAATATGTGCATTAGCACGTGTCATTTCTTGTCTTGCTTTGGCTGCCTTTTTGACATAAATTACGATCATTACTTATCTGTTGAAGGGTTGGTTAGGATTTGGTTGTGTGGAAGCAATATTTCCTTCCCTATTGTATATTATATATTCTTGGACTCAACAAAGTTATGTTGATTACCTCTTGCTATCTTAATCTGATGTTTTACTGAGAAACATATCCACATTGCATCAAATGTAATTACAGGTGATGGAGGTGGTTTGTAAAACTAAGAAAAACCACTTTCTCATTGGCAAAAGCTTGTCTTTCCTTGGGGATTGATGAAGAAATTGTC
>JAOQMS010000005.1:4914741-4938883 GCA_027563885.1 Erythroxylum longipes
CCGCCATTCACAATGGCGGGATGGGCACCCCACGTGTCCACCCCGCCATTTCAGTTGGCGGATTGTCTTATTTTCATCCACCCGCTTTTTTTTAGTCACATTTCAAGGATTGAAATTAATAATTATCATAAACAGAGAATTTAGCCCCTGATTCACTTATCCCACAATATATACATACACGGCTCTAACAATGAAGACCACAATCCAATTACATAAACATTAGCCGGGGTCACACACTCACGCACACCACCAAGCAAAAGTCAGCCGTAGTTCTTTTTCAGAAAAACAAAAACAACACACCCTTCATTAAGCCAACACCGAAGCTATCTCTGCCACACCACTTCAGCTGTGTTTCCTTTTTTTTTTTAAGTCTTCAATTACCGCACATACACTCTACCACTTATTCACTTTTTTGTCAAGAACAACCCAACCACCAGGGACCACACACTCTACCACCAATTAGCCGTGGGTGTTTTTAATTCACTCAAAATCCATTCACCAGTAACACCCAAGACAACTTTTGCTACTGCATTTCACAAGAACGCTTAATTCAAAATATAGAAACTTTCATTAAATTCACGACTATTCAAAATAGAATTCTATTCTATCTAAAATATTATTTAATTTTGAATCCAAAATAATAAAAAATTTGATAAGTCTAATTTATAAAAACATGTTAAAATAAAATAAATAGATATATTTAACATATATCCAACAGAAGTAAATTAATTTTATTTGAAAATTTTAATTTAACCTTTACTTCAGGTTTTATAAAACTTTATACTCAATTCAAATTCGATTAAATCAAAAATAAACCTTTGATTTTGAATGTGGGTTTATTAAAAGTAAAAGATAATAATTGATATGAAAATAGAAAGAAAGAGAGAAAAAATTTAAATAATATAATTATTAGAAAAATTATAAGTGATACATGTATTATTAAATATATCAAGAACATTAATTTGTGAATTTTAAATTATTTAAAAATAGAAACTAATGAAATTTTAAAAAAAATGTGAGACATGATCTTTTATATAAACAAAGTCAAAACAACATACAATTATTTTTGGTCAATTAAAAAAACTCAAATTTTGCTCAATTTTGTAATTATAGTTTAAACTAAAAAATGATAATAACATACTCAAATATTCAATTTTTTCAATTCTAGTCAAATGTTAATGTATCTGTTAAGTATATTGATGTAACTTGTCAGATGTTCCTTAAATTCTAAATACTTGTACAAGTTAAACTTAAACCTAATCAAACTAACAAATTAAGTTTAACTATTAAACTAACTGATTTTAACATAACTAAACTACATCGTTTTTGTTCTCACACAACAACTAAACGGAACTCCCTCAATCAAAGTCGATGCCATTTTCGCACAGACTTCGTTTGCCGCTCCTCGATTCGTTCTTGCATCATTGCGCCAAGCTCCTCCATTCGTTCTCACATCATATCGCGCCATCCGCAGTTTGTTTTCGCATCACACCAACGTACGTCTTTTTAAAATTAAAAAAATTGAAAGTTTAAATTCAGATTATAATTAAAAAATTAAGTAAAAATTAAGATTTTTATAATTAACCTTAATTATTTTTGAATGAAAGTATCGCATAATAACAAATAAAAATTTTAAAGTTTATTTAAAAAATAACGTTCCCTTTTTTGTTGAATTTTACTAGTTTTTGTTTTTTAACGTTCACAATATTTTTACAATAATGTATATTTTATAATTATTCTAGCTAATCATTATCCCTTATAAAAAAACTTGGTCATTGCATGAAGAAGGAATTATAGGATCTCTTTTAATTGATTTTTTAAATTATATTCTCATATTTTGTATCGTTTAATAGATCCATTTGAAAATAATTTGATGATGACAAAATTATCAAAGATTATTGGGTGTATTTGGTTTTATTAAACAATTAGGTTTAGAAATTTTTAAAATTTTAAATTAAATTGAAATAAATCGAATATCTTAAAATTATATCAATTTAAATTTTACCTTCTTTTTTTTTTTTTTCATTCAAGTGAAGCTGTGAAGGGGACCAAATCCTACTCATAAGTGTCAAACTCCGTTCCACTCTCAAGGGGACCAAATCCTACTCATAAGTGTCAAACTCCGTTCCACTCTCAACCCGTCGACATGTAAGTGAGAAACAACCTATAACCATAACTACTACATATATGATGCTGTCACTTTTCCAATCAGTCTGTTCCTACCACGAACATGCGCACTAATTCATCAAACGTTGTAAATGGACGGCGCACCATTGCTATTGAGTATTCACTTCAATTCCTTCTCCATGAGTTCTTGTGGGTTATCTTTTTCTTCAGCTTTCTCGTTACTGTAGCTCAGGCCACCTCTCTACCATAAATAGCTCACGATTTTTTGAATCATAAAGCATAAAATATGTGGCTAGAAGATGGACACCCTACATTAAAGACAGTAACTGCATTTGATCGTCAAAGAATATCAAGGACACAAGACCCAGAGCTACATGGTTTATTCCTCACTTCGGTTGTTTATCCTAGGGGTTGATATGAATGCAATGACTTGGCCCTTTTGTTTTTTGTTTTTGTATCAAAATGATAAAATTAAATTCAACATTTTTAAATTTTTTTGTATATTTAGGCCTGTTTGACAATCAGGGATTGCATTAACTGTTAGCTGAGTTTATCAGCGATTAGCTAACAGCAATTTTATATAATTGATTTGGCTAGCGGATAACATTAGCTGTTTTATTTTTATGTGCGGATAACATCGACTGTTTATTTAAAAATGTTACGTAAAATTAACTGTTCAGTATTAACTTTTTATGTATAAAATAATTTATGAAAACATAACTTTAAAAAATTTATGAGAACAAGAGTATTATACCTTAATATTTTTTGAATATTCTCATAAGAATTTACATTAAATAAAAATAATTATTTAAATTAATATTAGAAACTAAACTGAAAAATGTAATCATTAATGAGCATAAAACTTATTTTTAATTATATGAAAATTTAATCCCTTAATAAAATTAGTCTTATACTATAACTAAAATTTAAAAAGATTTTTAATAATTTTATCTATTAAAATTAACATTAAAATAATTTTTTAGACATCATAACTATTTGTAGAAACATTTTTAAAATATTTAATATAAGCAAATATTTTAAATTTAATGATTCAATTCTTCTTAATTACAAAATTAAATCAAAGTATTAACAAGTATAATGAATGCAACTTAAAACTTTTCTGTCCAACCCAAACTTTTTTTTCTAACATTATAGAAAATTTTTGTTAGTATAAAATAATTTGGTAGCATGTATAATATCAAATCCAATGATACTTATTTTATTTAATTAAAAATGGAATAATTTTTATAAATAATGATACCGTTATTAAGCACAAAATTTTATTAAAGAAAAAATTCCAACTTGGTTTAATTTTTTAATAAACCAGAGTTTTTTTTACTTTTGAAACCAAACTTTATGTTTATTTATCTCTCTCTCTTAATCTCTCTTCTGCTCTCTTGTAATTTGTAACAAATTTTAGGTACGATCGTCTTTTTATTCCTTAATTTATTAGCCGTTAGAGCAAAACATTAGGAGCGTTTTCAAAAACAGTGTATTGAGTTTAATGATCTGCCAATTCAATTAGTTGATTACTAAACATGATTATCAGCATTTTGATACGGTCAAACAATCAACTACTTCTTAATTCACCAAAAAATAGATGATCAGTCATTTATTAAACAAGGCCTTAGTGTCAATAATGAATTGAGTAAAATTTGAGTCAAAAAACTAACTCAAATTTGAAACTAAACATGATAAAATACGAGTTTAGTTCATTAATTTCGGATTAAATGATATTGACATAATTAATTTAGTATAACTAATTGTATTTAAAAATTAAATTCAACCTGATAAAACTTTATTGCTCAATTCAAATTTGATTAAATAAAAAATAAATCTTTAATTTTGGTTTGAATTAACTTTAGATTAAATGATATTAAAATAAATTAATTTATTATAATTAATTGTATTTAAAAATAAAAAATAAACTTTGATTTTGGTCTAAATTAAAATAATTTGTTATCTTTTAATATATTAATATAGTCATATTATATATGAGTTTATTAAAATAAAAGATAAGAATTGATATGATTTTAAAAAAACATAATAATTAGAAAAATTATAAGTGACACATATATTAAAAGATATATCACTAACATTAATTTGTGAATTTTAAATTATTTTAAAAATAAAAACTAATAAAATTTTTTTAAAAGGGACACATCATCTTTTATATAAACAAACTAACAAAAGTCAAAACAACATACAATTAGTTTTAAATGAGACTGTGGCATAATATTAATTTAAAAGTTTATTAAAAAAAGATAATGTGTCACTCTTTTTTAATTTTACTAGCTTTTTATTTTTTAAACTTCACAATATTTTTAACAATACACGTATATCTTATAATCATTCTAATCATTATCCCTTACTTGGTCATTGGACGTGCATTTGGTTTTAATTATTGAACAAGGGTACGTTTGGGCTATTAAGGTTGCGTTTAGAGTTGCGGTGTGGTGGGGATAAATACTTATCTATTACAGTTTTTAAACGCAATCATATGTTTGAATCAGCGGGCAAATAACTGAAGGTTGGAGGAAAGTACGATGCTACTGTAGAATTCAATAAGCACAAAAAGGGTTACAATAGGAAAGTACTCATGCGATAAAAATTTTACTTTCCATTAATAACCTTTTGATAATTATTATTTTCCATTATACCCTCAACTAATAGAAAGTAAGTCCAATATGTTTATAATTTATATTTATATGACTAATAATATATATTTTTATGAAATATTTTATTTACTAAATTTATTTTATTTTATTTTATTGTTTTAATTTAATATTTTATTATTTATAATTTTAAATTTATATAACTAATAATATATTTTTTATGAATATTTTATTTACTAAATTTATTTTATTTATATTTTTCTTATTTTAATTTAATATTTTGTTGTTTACAATTTTAAATTTATATGATTAATAATATATATTTTAATTATTTATATAACAATTAATAGTTTATTAAACCAATAGACCTTTTAGTCATTTTATTTCTTTTTGTAACCGTATTTGTCAAACACCTATTTTCATAGTTTAATAGTTACCAAAATAGTAATCCAAAATATATAAATACTTATTGAGTTTTCAGCAAATTAATTCTAGCAAGTTATCAATGGCTCTCTCAAATCAAGCTCAAATGTCCTCCAAAACTTGCATACTTAAGGTTAATAACAAACCAGGCTCAACATACAATACAAAATAAGTCCCTTTCGTGAACATAGATATACATTGATTAGTCTGTATATTCGTGTATAAAAAACACGAAAGGAAACTGATACGCTGTCAAGTCAGCAAGGAGGCCCACGAAAAGAAAAGAAATTATCCCCTGTCTATTGAAGGTTCGTCAGAAACATCTCAAACATCAACTTTGATAATTAAATGTCCACGTAACGACTGTCTAAAGATCTTCCAACATCCTTAGTTTAAAATTTAACGCTAGAAAACGTTAAATTTTTATAAACTTGATGGAAGAAAGGGTATTTTTGTATAATATTCTTTACCGTTGTTTAATCAGAATTTGGAAACATATGATTGGTTTCTTCCTAGGATGACAACCGGCCAGTTCATGAACTTAGATTCAAGTATTTTTAATGGATGGGCTTTAGGTTCGAATTTAATTATAAAATTTTATTTTATACTTTTAATTTTAAAAAAATTGACGAAACTAGTTTATGAATCTTTCCATTACCATCTCTGTCTCTTAGTTAATGCTGATTTTGCATCTTGCGTAAAACTTAATAACAACATTAAAATTGATACTTTCATGGGGTGATCGAGATGCTAGTGCAGAGGAATGTGAAGTCAAAAGGTCTTGTGTTCGAATCTACTAACTTATACTCTTTCGAACGAGAGCTTGCTTAATGCGGAGTACTCGATTGATGTGATTTGCAAATTATTGTGTCACTCTGAAGATTTACCCAGTGCGTATCCAAAAAGGGTAGTGACTTCAGATTCCTCCATTAAAAAAACATTAAAATTAATAATTCCATTTTTAATTTTTATTTTCAAACAAAAAGTTCCATTTTTATTCTCATAGTAAATTTTTAATGTTTAATATTTATAATTCAATTTTAATGTTAATATTCAGCCATAAAATAATTTTAAATAAACTTTAATAATGACATTAAAATTAATAAAATTTTATGTAATAATGTTGATAATTTATTTATTCTAAAAAATAAAAAAGTTTTTCTAAAAATTTAATATCCGAATTTTAGTTTATTTTTCAATAATAGAAGATATAATATGTTTAAATTATAATGTTAAAATTAATAATTTATGTCTTTCTCTTATCTCACTTCCAGACTGACCCACAGCGTTTCATATGGGTCCAACTTATAAAGAAAAGAGGCATAGGATCCAGATCCACCTTCAATTATTTATGTATTTAGTTGAATGTTTAGTATCAGAACGGAATCGTGGCAGATAATAATTGGTTGTTGTAAATATGATTAACTAAGCCGGCCCCAGCCGCGGAAATCCAAACACAGCAAGGCGAGATCTGATCTGGACATGTCTTGCGTGTAGTAAGTCGTTCGAACGACTAAAGTCTCGTCGGCAAATCCGCGTTAAGTTAGTGTCTGAGTGTTACACGTGTATGCCCTGAAACGGACAAGTATCTACAACGGCTTTTCTTGATTTTTCAGTATTAAAAGACTTTTTCCTCGCAAAAGAGAGGTTAAACGAAATACTAATTTATTAATTAATTAGTCAATATTTATAAATTAATAAAATTTTAAAAATTAAAATTAATTTATTTATTTTTAATCACATATAAAATTTTTTAATTTTAGTTAATTTTTAATCGATTTTATGACAATCTAATACTAGTTGAATATTTTAAACATTAAACTTTTTATGTTATCAATTTAACTTTCAGTCCGATTTTTTAAACATTAATAATAATAAGAATTTGTATTTAAATGTTTAGATCAAGTTAAAGATAGTGTAATATTTAAATTACTAAATATTAATACTTTACCATTTTAAAAAACAACAATTTTTTTGAATCTAGAGTTTAAGAAAAATATAGAAATCCACTTATTATAATCTAACAAAATATTTCAATTGAAGTCCTTTCAATTAGCAATAATAAAATTGTATCCGAATTTAATTAATATCTACATTGACTTAATATATGACTAATTAAATATCAATTTTAAAATTTTTAAGACTTGAATTTATTGCATTCCTAGTTTTTTATTTAAAAAGTAGAAATTTAAATTTAAACTTAAAAAGTTAAAAACAACTTAATTTTCTTTTAATCTTTATTTTGGACACGTGATATTACATAATAAGCGCTATAATAAAGCTTTTTAAGGGATGATCGAGTTGGTGGAGTAGGGGAAGACATAAGGTTAAAAAGTTCTGTATTCGAATCTTTTACCTACACTCTCTTGATCAAGTCTGTTGTACAAGACTTGCCTAACGTGAAGTACCTAATTGACATGGTTTGTAAGTTATTATTATATAAGATAATAATTTTCTTATTGAAATTATTATATAATACTCCTAATCCTGACACTTGGAAAGACTTCTACATAGGTTGGTGTGGTGACGGTCTTGATGGACTTCCTTGAACGTTTAGGATAATCTAGAGTTTCGAACCCATTGATTGGGACAATTTTGACCTCCACTGCCTTCAAAAGTTCAACATTTACTACGTCACCTTTTTACAGTTCAACGTTGTACTGATCATCTTATTTATGAAATTTGACGAATTACAAAAAGTTCTAGAAGGAAAAGAAAAAGATGTTATATATATATATATATTGAGAGAAAAATAAAATATTTATTAATCTGCATTTTAAACCAATTTTTATTTTTATTTTTTAAAAATCAAGGTATAAACTAATTACAATTTACAAGCCATGTGTATAAAATTCAACTCTCGGACCAAACAAATGTCTACAAATCCAATCAAGGGATTAGCATACTTTGTGACCAAAATGTCACGAATTGGAGTCGTAAAAATAGTTTTTTTTTAAATGTAAAGAAAAATTGTGTATAATTGATAGCTCTCACCCGACTCTCATAAAGAGAGGAGTTTTGTATACTAAATTTAACAAATTTTTTATTACTAGGCATATTATTAGTATTAGTGAGAAAAGATTTGTTTTTGGCAATAATCTTAATAAGATTTACTAGACTAAAAATATGTATTTAAGGTAAACCTAGAATCCTTGTATAAGGACTTCCAATATGACAACTAAAGATTGCATGTTTAGGAAGTCAAGAATATTTTGGCTTTTATTAGCCATGATTTGCTATAATCAAGTATCTTTTTAATTATTTTATTTTTAATACCTTATAATATTAGGTATTATTAAATAAACATTTCTATTATAAAAAAATAATATTTCGATAAATAATTAGAATATATCAATTGTCAGTCGGCTTCACGCCTCTACCTCTAGGGAGCTTCTTTCTTGCATTTCTCAATTTCACCCGTTTCACATTCTTTCACTTTATAAATTATATTATCCTCACTGTATACATATAAGCTCAAAGAGCATCCATCGGATCACAGATCTTGTTTTCCATCTGTGTTTCTTTGAGTGAAGGTACTGTTGCTGATCTTCTTTTCTACTTTGTCACTTGAGTGATCTCAATTCTGTGCGTTCGAAGATAATTTACCGTGAAACTGTTCATCGTCATCATCCTTTCTGCGTTATCTTTTCTGGGTGTGTTCTCCTTTTCCTTTCTGGTGTGTAGTTTCAGAAAAGTTTTGATCTTTTATGAACTGATCTTAACCTGTGCTGCTAGTTCAATGCCAGGAACTAAGGCGTAGAACGACCATCATCATCCATTTTGTGTTTTCTTTTCTGGGTATTTTCTTTTTCTTTGTAGTTGTTCGGTGCCAAATTTGAGAAGAGTCCTAATCTTTTATCAACTGACCTTACTCAGTACCGGTAATTCATTGCTACGAACTTAGAAGGAAAAGTAGATATAAAGAGCGATCTTTAACGTCGACCTTGTCTACGCAAAGAGTCTATTAAATCACAGTCACAGACGTGCACACACAAGCGGATGTATTCCTAGTGTGTATGATCATGGGATTGTGTGCTTTGATGGATTGATTTATTTTTAGGATATTACAGGTGAAAAATGGCCCAAATATTGCTTCACGGGACACTGCACGCCACGATCTATGAGGTGGATAAGATTGAAAGTGGAGGAGGACCCAACTTCTTCAGGAAGGTATAAATTTTATTTTTTGTTTTCGGTCTCTTTTAGTGGATCTGAATCAGTTAATGCTATTTGTTGTCTATATAATCGTTAGTTTAATCTGTGATTTGCTTGGACTTGAGTTAGAAATATTATGCAAAGATGATGGTGCTGTCTAGCATACTTTATGTAGTCTATTTCTTTTATTGCGGAAATTAGTAACATTAGTTCTTTCCTTTTTATTTCCTTGTTTGGTAGATTACCTCATTTTCTGGCCCTTTTTTGGGGTTTATTTTTGATGACAGAAATTACGTAGTTTCTCTGGTTGATTATTACAATTTCTTTTTGAGAACAGAGGTCCTTGTTTGTGCAATGGGTGATGAGCTGCTTAATACTTGAGTAATTGTTTTGTGCTCAAAGGTGACTTCTTTTTGTTCGCTGACTCTGTTTTAAAGAACCCTTTTGGCCTTCCTTCTCAAGATGGTAAAAGACTTTGCATAATGAGGTTGACGTAGAAGTGTTATTGTTTTTCAAACTGTTATCATGTTCAAAAATATCTGTGTTGATGTTAAACCTCAAGATTTTTTTTTCAGTATATCCTTTTTGAACTTTAAACATGTTTTTAATCTTATACACATCATCTTGTAATCTGAACTGCTTTTTTTCCTTTATCATCGGATTTGCTTTTTTTTTTTTAAATTAACAATACCGATGCTAGAAGTTCAATATTGACGTGATTCTCTATGTCCCTTTACCATCTTTAATATTGCACTATTGGATTGTACTGTAATTGTTGTTTTGCCGTTTGAAGCATCACATCCCCTTAGGCTTCTCTGTAAATTCATTTGTCTTTGTGTAATGAGTTCTGTTGGACTTCATATAATGTTCTTGTAGATGATACAATGAGCATTAGCTTCTAAGGACACAGAAAATGTTTTTGTTTGTGAACAGGAGTGTAAATCAAACTGCATTTTTTCATTTCTTCTGTGTAAGACATAAATGACGTGTTACATGAATTTACTCTTCTTGTTTTTTTTTTTTGTAACTGTTTGGTCTGCATGTTAAACCTTACTGAAAGGCTGGATAACTTTCTCGCCTCATTAAGTTACATATATCTTGTGGTAGATTGTATATTTAGTGTTTGGTCGTACCGAAGGATTTATACTACTGCTCATTGAAAGGTATCTAACTTGAATTCCACCTGGTACTTCCTTTTGTCTACCCTTTATAGCTCATTGACGGCTTTTCCTTGCAGCTCATGGAAAACATTCAGGAAACTGTTGGTGTTGGTGGTGGAATTAGTAAACTCTATGCGACTATCGATCTGGAAAAGGCTAGAGTTGGGAGAACCAGAATACTTGAAAATGAGCGTACAAATCCTAGATGGTATGAGTCATTTCATATTTACACGGCTCATTTGGCTTCAAATGTCATATTCACTGTCAAGGATGATAACCCCATCGGAGCAACGTTAATTGGAAGAGCATATGTCCCTGTTGAAGAACTTTTGGATGGGGAAGAAATAGATAGGTGGGTTGAGATTTTGGATGAAGATAAGAACCCTATTCATGGGGGCTCTAAAATTCATGTGAAGCTACAATTCTTTGACGTTACAAAGGACCGTAATTTTGGTCGGGGTGTCAGAAGTCCAAAATTTCCTGGGGTACCTTACACATTCTACTCACAGAGACAGGGATGTAAGGTTTCTCTATACCAAGATGCTCATATCCCAGATAAATTTATCCCAAAGATCCCTCTTGACGGCGGAAAGTACTATGAGCCCCACAGATGTTGGGAAGATGTTTTTGATGCCATCACAAATGCCAAACACTTTATCTATATCACTGGCTGGTCTGTTTACACTGAAATAACCTTGATAAGGGATTCTAGGAGGCCAAAGCCCGGAGGAGATATCACTCTTGGTGAGCTTCTAAAGAAGAAGGCAAGTGAAGGTGTTAGGGTGCTTATGCTTGTTTGGGATGATAGAACCTCTGTTGGATTACTGAAAAAGGATGGATTGATGGCAACCCATGATGAAGAAACTGAACAGTTTTTCCGAGACACTGATGTCCACTGTGTCTTGTGCCCTCGAAATCCTGATGACGGTGGAAGCATAGTTCAGGATCTGCAGATCTCTACCATGTTTACTCATCACCAAAAGATTGTGGTGGTCGACAGTCCATTGCCTAATGGAGATCCAGAAAGGAGAAGAATTGTTAGTTTTGTTGGGGGTATTGATCTATGTGACGGTAGATATGATACTCCCTTCCATTCCTTATTCAGGACATTGGACACTGCACACCATGACGATTTCCATCAGCCCAACTTTACCGGGGCTGCAATCACAAAAGGTGGTCCAAGAGAACCTTGGCATGACATCCACTCCAGGCTTGAAGGACCTATTGCTTGGGATGTCTTGTTTAACTTTGAGCAGAGATGGAGAAAACAAGGTGGTAAAGATTTACTTGTTAAGCTGAGAGAGCTGGAAAATGTCATCATCCCCCCATCTCCAGTTATGTATCCTGATGATCGTGAGACATGGAATGTCCAATTGTTTAGATCCATTGATGGTGGTGCTGCATTTGGTTTCCCTGAGACACCTGAAGATGCTGCAAGAGCTGGACTTGTCAGTGGGAAGGATAATATTATTGACCGAAGCATTCAAGATGCCTATATTAATGCTATTCGACGGGCAAAGAATTTCATCTACATTGAAAACCAATATTTTCTTGGAAGTTCTTTTGCATGGAATCCTGATGGCATTAAACCTGAGGAGATTAATGCTTTGCATGTAATTCCTAAGGAACTTTCACTTAAGATAGTCAGCAAGATTGAGGCAGGGGAGGCGTTCAGAGTGTATGTTGTTGTCCCATTGTGGCCTGAAGGAATCCCAGAAAGTGGGTCAGTTCAGGCAATATTAGATTGGCAGAAGAGGACGATGGACATGATGTATAAAGATGTTGTGCAGGCTCTTAGAGCCAAGGGAATTGAGGACGATCCTCGAAACTACCTGACATTCTTTTGCCTTGGCAATCGTGAGGTGAAGAAGCACGGAGAATATGAGCCATCAGAAAAACCAGAACCTGATTCTGATTATATAAGAGCTCAGGAGGCTCGTCGTTTCATGATTTATGTTCATGCAAAGATGATGATTGGTGAGTGATTGCATTGACTTCTCTTGTTGCTGAATGTTTACCTGATCCACCTCTGTTGGTTTATGGCTTCAATCTTGCTATTGTTCTGTGTTATTGCACAGACCACCTATAGTTGGAGATCTTTTAAGCTTTAAGGCTTTCATAGGATGTCTGCAAAGTGCATATAATTAGGAATACATCTTAGATAGGAATTGAAAATAATTTTTCTTAGGATATTTAACTCTAGGATCACTGTCATACATCTTGTTCCTTCAGTTTTGTATCATTTCTTTGTTGCTTAGAATTCAGTTTAATGATCTTCCAAATATGGCTTTTGCAGTTGACGACGAATATACCATTGTTGGATCTGCCAACATTAACCAGAGGTCAATGGATGGCGCACGAGACTCTGAAATAGCTATGGGAGCCTACCAACCATATCACTTGGCAGCCAGGCAACCGGCGCGAGGTCAAGTCCATGGTTTCCGCATGGCATTATGGTATGAGCACCTTGGAATGCTCGATGACACCTTCACTCATCCAGAAAATGAAGAATGTGTCAGGAAGGTGAACCAAATTGCTGACAAATACTGGGATCTGTTTTCAAGTGAGACCCTCGAGCATGACCTACCCGGTCATTTACTCCGCTACCCTATTGCAGTCACCAATGAAGGAGATGTAACAGAGCTGCCTGGAACCGAGTTCATCCCAGATACTAAGGCACGGGTTCTTGGCACCAAGTCTGATTACCTCCCACCTATCCTTACAACTTAACAGGAACTCAAACCCCGTCCACAAGAAGATAGCAACTCTCCTCGTTCCTGTTTGTGTTTGAATTATTATGATTAGCAAAAGAATAAGTAAAAGCATTGCCTGATCCCGTGAAGTTGGTTTGCCATGTTTTGCTTTTCTTTTTAATGTTCTCGCAGTATGCTTAGTTCAGGATTTACCGAGATGTATTGATGCTTTTGTGTGATAACTGATGCTGATCGATCGGAACTCGTGTTTCTGTTACTTTTTGTATCTGTGTATTAATCATATAATAATAGCTTGTGTTAATCGTTGTTAAGTACTCGATTACGAGTTGAACGCGCATAGAATTTTCTTGGATGAGTCTCTTCGTCTCAACACTTTTTGATCTACTACTTTTTATCCATAACTACGGGACAAGTAGCCAATCACTTGATCCTATAACGGTACTTGAATGTATATAAACAAACTTAGAAGGCACGTGATAGAAGAAGCCGAATATGCTCAGGAAACGAGGCGTACAAATCCAAAAATAAAAAGGAAACTGGTAAGGAAGACAAAGGATCAAGTCGTTGGGAATCATTACGTTGGAATATCGTGTCTAAATCACGTTCTAAGGTCATGGAAACCACAAGTACTGATACGTGAAACACGTTCCAATGGGAGATTTTGTTATTGGCTTTTGCCCAGGCTAAAGTCATCCGACGATGTATTGAAAAATCGACGTTACTGAGGAAAAACTTTCCCTTATTCTGGTTCTTCTTCCTCCCTTTGATGAAGGCGAAGGTCATCTCGTTGTAGGGATCTGAATATCTGAAACCTTGTCAAGAGAAAGAATCTGATCTCGAATAATTTTGTGAAAATATTACTTACTTTTATTCCTTTGTAAACCCTCAATATATAGCTTTTATATCTCCTAAATTAACTCTACTGTAATAGAATTCTTATCCTAGTTAACAACAAATTTCCTATTCTAAAGATGAACAATAATTAATCCTGTTATAATAGAATTCTTATCCTAGTTGAAAACGAAATTTGTATTCCTATTTAACTTCAATTTCCTATTTCTATTCGACTTCAATTTCCTATTCTTATTTGACTTCCTGCGTTTGTTTCTTGATTTTGAGCCTGTGTTTGCGTTTATGTTTCACTACGAATGTATCCATAACAGCTTTTTTATGCAACAGCGACGCTCATCAAGAAGGGTTCACGAACCTCACAAGTTTGGGCTCAGCTTTGTTCTTTTCATACGTAAAACGAGCCAATTCATAGTCGGCTTGTGTTTATTCTACACTTGGCAATGCATGAATAGAAGAGATACTAACATTTGCTTCTACGTGTCCGCGAGAATTGATTGATATGCACAGGTTCTTTAGCAGCACGGAGATCTTGTGATCATTAAGCATACGTGAGTATAACCTGAAAAGGCCAAAAGGGTCGGTCCCTATCGGCGTTTTCGCGCGCTTCTCAGAGTCCAATTCGGGTGGGGAAACACATGTGTACCTTCACAGCATCGTACGACACTTTGGGAGATAAAACATTTTAACCCGACAAGACACTTGGCAGATGCCACCTCTTCATAGAGTTCTGGTCTTGTGAATTATTGAGTCAATTCCATATCTGACACGACACATGGAACTGATCGGTTGGTGTCCAAGTGGAAGGGAGGAAGTTCATGCAACAGCCCATGTCTCTAGCTGTGTGACTGGACCAGTTGGAGGTCTTTTAATGCCGTCGTCTCCTTGTAGATATTAGGTATCTGTAACGTATGGTAAAGCAAGACTTAGAAAACATAATGTCTTGTGGATGTGTGGTCGAGAGAGACTTCAGAAATATCTCTTCCATCCATCAAAGGTTAAGTTTTACACATTCATTTAATGATACATCGGATTATTCTTTGGATTCACAAACTTACAAATTTCTAAACTTGGGATTGATATAAGTGAAAGAGGATATATAGTTGAAAAATGAATCTTCTAACCTATCCCATAATACTTAGTTCATAAAAATGGTAGTTGAATTTTAACTTTTAGATGGTTATTCTTATTAACTTTTTTCATTTGGTGAGTTCTATATCGAAGAACTTGATCTTTTATGTTCTCTTTTGTTTAGTTCAATTGATAAAAGATAGCTTTTTGCTAAAAAAATAGGGCAATATGACTATACGACTTGCCATCTATCAAAGGAAAATATAGATTTTGTTTTTGTTAAATAGTCAATAGTTTAATTCGATGGACCTTTTAACTTGTTTAATTTAACTTCTTGAACTTATAAGTAGGATTAGCAATCAATTGCTTGGTGAGTCTTCTCAGAACTTAGATGTGTAGCAAATCTAATTTTATACTCTTCCAAGTTGATGATCCAAAGTTTGACCAAAACTTCTGTTTTCATAACCCCATTCTGACCCCAAACAAACCTCACCCACCTTCGATGGTCCTATTCCTTTCTTCGCCTTCTTTCACCTTTCTTTTGCATTGCCTTTTGCGTGCGGGCCACAACTTAGGACCACAAAAATCCTGGAGAAACAAATCACGTTCACACTCTTCCACTCGATAAGCCACAAGAAAAGTCCAGACCCTAAAGACCTCTATTATATATAATAATGATGAGCCCCGTAGAATCTCACTGCACATCCCATCTTGTACAAACAAAACTAACCCAACCACTTCGTGCCCATACATTGAACTTCCTCTTGTTCTGTTTCCCCTCTCTCTCTCCCTCTCTTGTAAGTTTGTTTTGTACTGTGTTTGCTTCTATTGTTTTAACATGGCGTCTATTCTAAGCTCTCAAGGTTTGGTCTTCGCCACCGCCATGGTAGTCTCCAGTACAGCACTTTATCTTGCTTTTTCCAAGCAAAAAAGTCTCACCCACCTCTCCAAGAATGACGATTCTGAATCTTCAGCCAACAACTTGCGCTCTTGCTTGTGCACAGGTACATGGGTTTTCCTTCTTCTTGCCAAAAGTAGAAAAAGTTTTGATCTTTCTGGGAACTTAGCTCTGTCTCTGTTTCTGCTCTGTTCAGAGGGTAAGAACAAGAAGAAGCAGAAGAAGAAAAGAGTGCGATTTGCAGACAATGTGAAGGACACAAAAGGGAATGGAAAAGAGTACAGGAAAAAGATGGAGAAATACTTGATCGTCGGGAAAGAGAAAGAAAACCCAATTCCAGGATTTGAAAGAACTTGCAGAGATCAAATCAAGAAATTGCCAGATAACAGGATTGCTTTGTACAGTGGAATTCTCAGGGACAGAGTTCACAGAACGGAATGCTCATTTTGACCTCTGAGTAATTTAGTGGACTAGATTATTAGTTTTTTAATAAATTTTTTGGTGTTTTTTTTGGTGTAAATATTAGAGTTTTGTCCAAATTCTGAATTTTTTTTAAATGCAAGCAATTGGCAAAGCTCTGTATTTCTCTTTATTAAATTGTCAATTTATAATTGCTAAAAGTTTTTTCAAAAATAGCTTGTGGATGACAAATATCAGCGGATATTGAAATGCCATTGTATTTTTCTTGGATCCCTTTTTTTCCATTTATTATTATTAGTTGTTACTTTGTAATATTATGAAAAATATTTAACTTAATTTAATAAATTAGATAATTTCTTTATTAGTTATAGGTAAAGTTATGTATTACTTTTTTGACTTTTAGTGTTAGCTGTATTCTTACTGTTGAAATTCTAACTGTTGATATTGCTGTTATTATCATCAATAAATTGAGTATTGCACAAATTGCTATAAATTATATGTTTTGACACTTAATAAAATAATTACAATTTACATAGTACTAAGTGAATATACGTAATATTTCTTTTTTGTTTTTATAAAAAGGTTGTTTTTATGACTTGAAAGTATAAATACTTAATTATTAGATATAAAATATTCATTTCTATTTGTAAAGTTGAGTTAAAAAAAATAAATACCAAACTGGAATGGAAAGAAATTTTCGAACAACCAATTAATGCTAATCTACAGAGTCAAAATCCGTACGCCGTGACCGGTAAAAAAAATGGACCACACAACTAGTGCATGAGACAATCGCAAGTGGGCAAGTTGTCTACGTAAGCAGACAAACTTGACTTCTCATGACCGTAAATATGTGGCTCTTCTCTTGTGTGGATAAGTTAGGGATTTCACATCTATTCGGCCCGACCCAATATTACTTGGCCCGAATTAATCCAACTTTAAGTGAAGCCCATACTTTTATTCGGCTCAATTTAAAGTCTAAATGACATTATTTTGAGTGAAAAAAAACAGTCACTTTTTCTTTTAATTTCTATTTTGAATATTAAATACTGTTTCGATTTATATTTATATTTATAATGGCAAGACTGAATTTCATACAAAGTTTATATCAATTTTGATATTTGTTACAGTATAGCAAAGATACTTAACAATATTAAATATTGTTTCGAATTATTTTTTTAAATTACAAAAATAGTATGTCAATTTTTATATAACTAAAATATAATCTCTTAATATGACATTTAAATTTAAAGAATATTTCAAAATTTGACTTAATAATTTTATTTATTAAAATTAGTAATAAAATTTTTCATTTTTATAGATGATACTATTTAAATAAATGTTTTATGTTTAAAAAATACTTAAACATAAGAATAATTTTCTAATTAAGTCCTTCAAATTTTTTAGTCTATAAATTTGAGCTAATATTTTATAACAATATGAATGAATCTCAATTTGTCATCCTAGACTCTCTTTCTTTCTGTACTAGAAGGAGGTGATCGGAGGTTTTCAATTTCAACGATTTAGGAGCGAGTTTAATTTAGGGATTTCAATCACAAAATTAACTTAGTTTAGTTAAACTTAATTAATTCTGACGTGAATAAGTGTTTAAAGTTTTCATCTTATCATCTTATATGACAATTCACGTCAGCAACTTTAATAAAAGTACTAATGTAGGGCTATAATTAAAAGAAATTGAAAATTGGAATATTTAATTATCACTTTTTAAAGTTCGGACTATAATTATAAAATTGAGTAAAGCTTAGAAATTTTTTTTTGTAATTGACCTTCTAAAATTCCATGATATACTCCAGTACCATAATTTAATATCTAATATGGTACAAAATTCAAAATTTTCATTTATGGTACAAAATTTAGAAGCCGAAAAGGAGACAAATTAATTATCAATTTATCTAATTTGAGTAGATTTTTTAATTAAACATTAACTTTTTTAGAAATAAATATAGTCTTTTTAAATTTTATTTCAAAATTTTAAATTTATTATATGATAATTTTATTAAATTTAACCTTAAATATGAGATTTTTACAAACAATATTAGGAAATGCTATAGAAGATATATTTTATAATTATTTTTATTATGTTAAAATTATATTTCCTGTTAATTGTCACACTGAAATAATAATTTTTTAGATGCAATTAAAATTTTAAAAGAGATTAGTACCAAAAATATAGGTAGAAAAACCATATAGAAAAAAAATAAAATTAGCTAGGAAAGCCCAATCCTAATTCCTACGGCTTGGTTGAAACTCAAAATCCAATTCATTAATTTTATGTAATTGAATTTAATTTATACGTTTGGATTGTTAAAAAAGAGATGATTTGAGTTCAATCACATAATTGAATCTAACTTTTTTGTGAATTTAATTTATATCTCAAATGTTCCGATTTGATGTATGAATTGAAAAGTCAATTCTTTTCAAAACATTAAAAATTCTTTTTTCAAATATACATATCATAAATATACAAATTATTACAAAACACACATATTAATTACATACTATTTTTAACTAAGAATAAAAATCATATAAAGTAATTAAATTTATTTTTATTATATTCCAATCAATGCAATTAAATATATTTATAATATTTATAAATTTATTTAAAACAATATAAATGAAATTTAATTCTAAATATGATCGAACTCATAAATCACTCCTGCAGACGGCTTGTAAATCATGTAACGCGGAGAGAGAGATAGCGAGAGGGAGAGAGAGGAAAAAAACGCAGGAGCTATTTAGCTAGAAGGGAGACTACTTTGACCCATATTTTCACAGGTAAAAAGATGACAAAGTCTCGGTCTTCCTTCGCCTGATTTGATTTCTTATTCTTGGTTTTCTCTTTAAATTCTCATTTAGTCTCTCCATTTTTGAACTGGGTTTCATTTGGATTAGGCTCTTTCCTCAAGAATCGCTCGACGATCTTAAAGATAAGACTTTTTGTGTTGTTCAGATACTGCATGCATGGGGTAAGCCTTTTGGATTCGCATTCTTGGGTTTGGAGTAATTCTTGAGATGCTTCTGGGTTTGGTTTCTTCTGGGTTTTTTCGATTCCTTGTTTGCGAATTAAACGTAATTTGATCGTATGTTAGTTGGGGTTTACATGACTTGATTGATTCGCTTTGTTTGTGTCCTGAGAAACTAGTGCAGAAAGGAAAATTTTTTTTTTTACTTGCGGATTTTGGTCTTTAAGTTACTGAAAAAGTTGGGCTTCACTCGGAAATCTTGTGCAAATGAACTTGGTGAAGTTGATTGCTTAGTTCTGTGGCTACCAGGTCTTACTTTCGGTTCCTTTAATTGGATAATAGAAGTGCTATAGAAGATCAAGTTTTTATATCAAAATATGTAGAACCTTTTGGTTTTGTCTGGTATGAAGGCACAGCAAGCTAAGCAAAGATTTTTGGTTAAGCTAGAATGATTAATATTGAAAGATTCATGCTGCTTTTGTCATTTATGTTAACTTTAGTTGGTTGGCCGACATTTCATTGCCCGCCGGTCCTGAGTTGGATTCCAAATCAAAATGTTTTACCATTACAAGACATGATACGTGAGACAAGGAATTATTCTATTGAATTTTGCAGGACTCAGCTTAGTAATTTCTGCAGTGACATCTTGACATTGTGAAGAATTCTGCCTTTTAGTTTACTTGTGACAACTTGGATAGTCCTATCATACCTTGAACGTTCAATAACAAATCTCTGCATTCTTTAATTACTGCTATTATGTAATAGCTACTATGTTCCATCTTATGTTTGTCATAGATTCCAATATAGGTTAACCAGGCTACTTCAGTACCTAGATAGTAAGAGCTGCCATTTATAACCACATCTTAATCTTGTAATTGGGGGGAGTAAAGGTGAGAAATTGCTTTGGTAACATTGAAGTTACAAGTTGAAACACTTCCATCCTAAGTTGTGAGACAGCTCTATTTGACTTGCAGCATAAATAAACTGTTTTTCCTACTGCATCTGGATAGCTTTTATGTTTCAATCTCCAAAACGAAGTGTGTATGCAGTTTTCATGTTTATCTTTGTATCTTTATCTATACGACGTTGCCTTATATGTTCTTTGTTGCTGCTATCTGTCAGTTATATGACTGTATGTGATTTGTAACAGTACAGTGCTTGTCTTGGATGCTGTAATAAGCCGAAACTAATTACTTCAGTGGAACCATCAAAAGGTTCAAAAACCCAAGGACTAACGGTTAAAAAACCTAGCATATCTGAAGATTTCTGGACTACAAGCACTTGTGATATGGACAATAGTGCAGCTCCATCACAGGGAAGCATTTCATCAATCAGCACAGTTAACCAGACTCTTGATCCATATGGTGGCACTGGCTGTGGAAACATTCCTTCTGAGTTCGTAAATCATGGCAAGTTCTTGTTACTTCTTGTATTGTACTTGACTTCATCGGGTTATCATCTTTAAGAGTTCTATGCGCTTTATCTATGCTAAGCACTTACTGGCTTAATTCTAAAAGCTGCTATTAACCCTCTGCAAAAGTAGCATTTTATGTTATCTAAAAGTTCTGCCTGCTTGGTCCCATGTTGTATCATTTATTCCCCTATCTTGTCTAATTGCTGTGGAGTATTCAGCTAAACGATATGGTTGTGACTTTTGATTGCAGGCCTTCTGCTATGGACTCAGACAAGGCAGCGGTGGGTAGGAAATACAAGGTCTGGGAACCAGGCACAACAGTCTCGAGAACCCAAACTGAAGTAAGTTGCTTTTAAGTTGTTTGAGGCTCTGACATGTATCAATTGGTCATCTGATACGACTCTTATGTGTCATAAGTGAACCCATCAGTGCTTTATTATGGTTCACTAAGTACACAATCTTGATTAGCCTTAATCTTCTCCATTACCCACTGCATCTGCTTTGCAGTTAATGCTTTGTTTTTAAGTAGAAAGGCAAAGTGCGTTATAATTACACTTTCTCAATCAACCATATGTTAATATGCAGATGGTTTTTTGCTTATTTATTGACAGTTTTGCTGTAAGAAACTTCAAGTGGTAAGGTTAGGAAAACTATTAAAATTGCTAATTCAATAATTTTAAAGTTCTCATATAAATTTTCAGATTTGACAAAATTCTCAAAATATGGACTAACATTCTATAAAACCTGAATTTATATGCAGTAACTTAAATTCGTTTAAATGTAGAGGATAATGTATTTGGTCTCATTTTCTATCTAGAACATGAATTCATGTCTTTCTAGCAGATGTTGGTACTTCATATCAAGGGTTAATTACACTGGAACCTCTTGTAGTTTGATTTTTTTTTTCAATATTTATATTTTTAAAACTGTCATTTACCTCCTCATAATATTGTTTAGCTATCATTCAAGTCATTCCATCATATTCCATTTTCTGTTCATTCATATCTTCAAAACAATGTTGCATTGAAACTTAAGAATTCTAATACTACGTCATATTGACTAAAAAGAATAGATGACAAACTAACAAAATATGATGGAGGGGATTGTGCAATAGCTAAACAATATCGCAAAGGGGAAAGTAATAGTTTTCAAAACATTAGGACTGAGATGAAAAAAGGTCAACCACAAGGATTCCTAATGTGTTTAACCCTATATCAAAAGATTGAATAGAACATGTTGAGATGAATAGAGCGAATTGTAGAAATTGTGAAATTCATCCAGAGTTTTGGAGTCAATATAACTGTGAGTTTTCTTGTCTTTTTGCATGAAGGTATGGAGAAGTCTTCTTCAGATTATTACAAGCATTGATCTTTCTTGAATATTCTTCGATAAATGACACTATGAGTTAGACTCAATAGAACTTGATCAACCTTTGGCTTTTTTTCTGTCATTAAGGTGTTTCTAGTTCTCTGTCATTAAGGTGTTTCCGGTTATCTTGTCAGCATTCATTGTCCTTGCAAGCTTAAAAAATTATGGCTTTGCTGCAGTTGGAACGCAACATATGACAGTTTACTTGGGAGCAACAAACCATTCCCTCAGCCAATTCCTCTCTCTGTGAGCTCTCTCTCTCCCTCTGTCTTTCTGCACACACTTTCTGGAGTGAATATGGCTCGAAAAGCTAAAGAATTTGAAGCTTACTTCCTGCATATTAAATTTGACAGGAAATGGTTGATTTTCTTGTGGACATTTGGGAGCAAGAGGGGATGTACGACTGAGCAGCAGAAGCACTAGACATGTGAACAATTGGTTAAGATTGAAAGGCAGACGAACTAACTTTTGGTGTGCATAAAACTCTCACCCCATTTGGTTTCCCTCTTTAAGTCATGCCTTTTGTATTGCATTCTTTCAGACAAACACCAAACTACTTGCTGTTAGTGCTTTATCAGGTAGCAATTTTTCCATAGTTCCCTCAGTTCCTTGGAATGGTACCTGAGGACGGTGGATTTAGATAGGATCTAGAAACTAGTGGATCCTTCAATCCAACCTTGTAGGTCGCAAGTTGCTGGTTGAGTAATGACGTGTATGAATCATTGGTTATATACATAATTACTCAGAAACATATCCGAAGAGTAACTTGCCTCGTTGCTGAAAAAAAAAAAGAAAGCTTTAACAGTTACAAATTCTTTTACTGCTTGGGGGAATTCCTCAACTTTTTAAATATGTATGATATGAACCATTGGCCTTAAAGTTAAGGTGTGTGAATCATAATCACTGAGTTTTCCATAATCATTTGCATAGAATCATATGAGCATCCATGTAAAGTGGGTCAGCTCGGGCCTTACAAGGTCTGAACTTTAAGATTTAATTAATTTCGAAATTATTTAACTATTAATTAGATTTGATTTTAAATAAAGTTTGAACTCATTTAATTATTAATTGCATTTGATTTTAATCAAGTTTGAATTCATTTAATTATTAATTTGGATTTGAAAATATTATTATTTTAATTCCATCTTTTATTAAATTAAAATTAAATCAAATGTCCTTATGTAAGGATCTGAATCTTTTGGCAAACTCGACATCTATGTTAGAAAAACAGAGCAGACGAAAGTGTGCGTGGCGTCAGATACTTCATCCTCCTGAACACTCTTGTCAGATTTTAAGAATTAAGGCTTTGTTTGGTCGGAGTTAAAGGATGGAATAGAATAGAATATAACACATGTCAATCGTTTGGAATGAAGTTTTATAATAGAATGAGATGGAATGAGATGAATGCGGAGGGTTTCATATTACGTTCCATTCCATCCTAAACAGTGAAAATAAGAAACTTTCGATTTGAGGGGTTTAGGATGGAACGTAAATTAATAAATATAATCTACCTAATATACTTTCAATAATTTTTCGTGATACTATCTGTGACTAAGTTATAATATTATATTAAATAGAATTAATATATTAAATAGAATAAAATAATATTTAACATAATAAATTTTATTAAATAATTAATAATATTATTTTTATATTATTAATAATAAATTGCATATAATTAATAATAAAATAAAAATTTTAATTAATGAAAATAAAAATTTTAATTAATGAAAATAGAAAACATATAAAAAAATTATTTTTTAATTGTTTGTATATATTTCTATAAAAATAAAAATAAAAATAAAATATTTATATATATAAATCACATCGAATAGAATAGAATAAAATAAAATATATTCAATAATTAATAATAATATGTTTATTTAATTAATAATAAATTGTATATAATTAATAATCAAATAAAATCAATAAAATTTTTATTAATAA